>PYAF01001441.1:463358-479281 GCA_007407185.1 Glycine tomentella
TCCAGTTGAGCTTGAGCATAAGGCCATGTGGGCCACAAAATTTCTGAATTTTGAACTCACCAAAGCTACTGAAAAGCGGTTGTTACAATTGAATGAACTTGATGAGTTCAGAATTGCCGCATATGAGAATGCCAAGTTGTACAAAGAGAAGACCAAAAGATGGCATGACAAGAAGATTCATCCTAAGGAGTTTGAACCTAGGCAACAGGTATTATTGTACAATTCTCGCCTGAGATTGTTCCCAGGTAAGCTCAAATCCCGATGGTCTGGCCCTTTTGTTGTCCGGAAGGTATTCCCTTATGGAACCATGGAAATTTGTCCATTGGATGATGATAAACCTTTCAAGGTTAATGGATGGAGGCTAAAACCATACCATGGTGGCCAAATGGATAGGGATGCAGTATCGGTCCCTCTAAGCTTTCCTGAGTCTTAAATGATTCCCGTCAGGCTCGTGACGTTAAACAAGCGCTTATTGAGAGGCAACTCAATGGTGTTTTCTTGTTTTTGTGCTTTCATGTTCTTAGGATAGAATGATGTAGTTTCAATTATTGTATGTTAAGTGAGGTAATCCATGTTAATCATGTTTGTGTTGCTAGTTTCTTCTCATTTTCATTCAAGTATAGCAGCATATCATCATGAGTAGCAGTTAGGGGGTCACACATAGCTTGTTATACCAGAAAAAGCAATGAAAAAGCCTTCCCTGGTGTCCCACGCCTCAGGCGTGGGAACCCTCCTGGAAATCCAACACCCTCTGGAATGCCACGCTCAGAGCGTGGATATCCACGCCTCAGGAGTGGGAACTCCTGCAGCGCTTTTAAAATTCGAAATTTCGAATTTCTCCACCCTCTCTCACACTCTCAACCCTAACCCCTCACCTTCCCACTCCTCCTATTTTCAATAACTGCCATTAACCCTCCATAACCTCCATTAACTCTCATTTATCACCATTTTGATTCCCTTGTTCCGTTCGCATTCCATATTTCTCTCCCATTTCTCACAGGCCATTTCCCCTCTCCTTCATTTTCTCTCTTCTCCATTTCACGTTTTCGTCCAAGTGGGTTCCATAGCTCTTGAAGTTTTCAAACCCCAGTGCATTGCATAACCATGGCTCGTGATAAGGTAAGCTATTCTTAATTTGGGTTGCTCTGTTGCTTCAGAACTCTGTGGGAAGGGGTAGCCTTGAACCCCCATTGCTTCAGCTTTCAGATTCTGTTTTTCCCAGCCCACGCCTCCAGCGTGGATGTACACGCCATGGGCATGGATGGGCTTTTATGTTGTAATGCTTCTGTGTCTTCATGAAAACTATATCTTGCTAAAAGCTGTTTGATATGGGTCTGTTTTTTACTTGATTGGTAGCAACAGCTTGAGTTATATCCACTCATATTAGGATTTTTCTTGTGATATTCTGTGAATAGTGCTTTCACTGCTTAATGGATTGCTTTCATTTTGTTGTAATGTTTTGGGGGTACTATGTGTGGCAAGATTCAGTGAGTCTAGGGTAGTAAGGACTTCCATGATTATTCCATTGTTTAGCATGCTATTCTAATATTGTGAATAAAACCCTAGACAAATGAGATGAGAAGCTAAATGGTTAGGCCTTGTGATTGAGAATTAATGCTTGAAAAAATTATGTTTTGTCAGTTCACATATAACCAATGCTTCGATCAGTCAGTTTGAAACATTTGGTACGAGGTATTGTGTGAATTGAATCTGGGAATTGGGGATAGGTGTGGATTTGATATGGCTGGTTGGTTAAGATTTTAAATGCTCATATGATTTGAATGCTTAGGTTTGATCTCACTTAATGGGCATGAGCATAAATTCTCTAATTTGATAAATCTGTTATGAAACTTTGTATTGAGATCAAATCTGGGAATTCCATACAAAACATGTTTAATTGTTTTCTCTGGCCTAATTGCTTCATGCTATTAAGCTTTGTTTGATCATGGTATATTCATTATAACTGTCTTGATATGCATATGAAAATCTGGGTCCCTGAATGTAATGAAATTGTTGCAACCATTTGTGATGATTGGACTATAATTGCTAATAATATGGTTTCCAATAAATCTGGGAATTGTGAACTCCAATGCTTCTACCCTGTTCTGTTTTAAATAAGCTTAATGAAAATTCTGTGGTGTATTGGATTTGTTTGCATTTCAGGGGAAACAAGTTGACAAGGGCAAGCAAAAGGCCACCACAGGGGCAAGCAGCAAACGACCCCGGACGGCTGAATTTGATGACGGTCGCTTCCGCACCCAGGAAAACCAGGATAGGTTTGAAAAATGGTATTTGCCCAAGAAGATAATTCTTGAAAAGCGCATTGCTTGGGAAGATTTGCCAGCTGACTCTCCCATTCTGGAAGTGATCACTAGACGTCACTGGCACACTCTAGTCAGCTTTCCAGAGCCCAGCTCCAGCTCAATATTGAAGGAATTCCTAGCCAATGTGGACAGAGATACTGTTGAAGAAAGGCGACGCAGTTGGGTACGAGGCGTCAGAGTCCCATTTGACCCAGCCTTCATTGAGAGTTTGCTCCACACCTCATATGAACGGCAGTATGGATGTGCTTTTGCCCAGAAATTTGAAAGGATGCTACCCATCCCGGGTACCGGCAAGGCTCTATACAGAGATGACATGCCTCCATTGGCTGATGAGCTTCGCCGAGGCATCACTGCGTGGTTTTCGTCTTGGAAGATGAAGGCTGGTGCATAAGGGATTCCGGAAAAGCTGAAGAGATCCGAGCTGATTCCCGAGGCCGACTTCTGGCATCAGTTCGTTAACCATACCATCATTCCCTCAACCAACTTGTCAGATGTAAATGTTGAGCGGACGTGCCTGCTTTTTGTGTTGCTGAGTGAGCAGAATCTCCACATTGTATCTATCCTCTCCAACAGGATTCTGCACATGGCACTTGACAGCAGCAGCCGGTTCCATCTGGCACATTCCTCTCTTATCTCTCATTTATGTAGGCATGCAGGGTTGGAGATCCCTGATGATGAGCCAAGGGATGTGCAACCGGGCCCCACTCTGATGCAGCGTATTTATTTGGATTCAGTGAAGCATATGCTTCAAGAGCAACTTCTCCGTGCTGCTGACCTGTCCCAGGAAGAGATGGATGCCCGCAGTCCTCACCAAGCACCGCATGAGGGTCTCGGCGAGCCTCAGTATGAGATTCCATACCCTCCACCTCGAGCTGCTTCTCCTCCCAGAGCTCCTGCTTCTCCTTCACCTGCCGCACCCAGATCTTCATCTCACCGTACCCCCATCTATGAAGACTCAGTGAGTTACATTCAGATGCAGGAGAAAATAGACAGTCAATGCCGTATGCTCGAGGCCATCTGCCGACATCTGTCTATTGACCCCACAGAGTATCAGCCACAGCCCCCTGCACTCGCTTTTGCATATCCTTCATCACCTCCAGCTGACGCCGACCCCATGGACGATGATCAGCCCCGCTGACCTGGATCCTCTTTCCTTGACTCTATCTTTATTTATGCTTTTGTTTACTTTTCGTATTATGCTTTGGATACATTTGCTATTTAGACTTTTTGCGCACCTTTTGTGACATGGTGCATGTGCTTGGACACCTGAACATTTCTGCATTAGTTGGTTGATTACAGTATGCATTACCTTTTGTTTCCTCTAATAACGCGTTCCATGTGATTGATGTGTTGCGTGGTTGTGTATGCGAGTCATTGCTGAGGGCAGCAATCGTTTTAAATCTGGGAATAGGTCGCGTTAATCGAGGAAACAAACGTCAGTTAAAGGAAATTCTTTTTGTGAATGATGAATCTTTTTAGTGAATAGTTTCTTTTTGTGAATTATGAACAGACATGAGATAGGCAGAAATTTTTGAAATTTTTTTTTTTGTGGATCAATGCGTACAGAAATACAAAAAATTGATCTGGAGTCTGATTTTAACTTTAGAAGTAAATATTAGACAATTTTGCTAGAGCATGCCTCGGATTTAGATTTGCCAAATCAGTGAATATGTTGATATTTTGGAAGCTTGGGTGATTTGAATTATGGCATGACATTGTTTACAACATGAACTGAGTGCGAATGCTTGTATGACTGAGTTTCATTTCGAAATAGAATGCAAGGTTTGATCTGAAATCATCATTAGTCTAGCTTGATACCATAGCCAGTGAGGATTGTGCCTATACAGTTATTTTCTTCAGAGAGATGCCTCACTGTGATAGTACACTAGAACTTGATCCATTTCTCTCCGATACATGCATTGTTGATATGATAAAGGCAGTTTGTTCTATTAAGCCTGAGCCAAATAGACTTCCCTGAAAAACTTAACCATTGCTAACCCTTTGAGCTTGAAACCTTTTTGTTCAAATCACCTGATACAATACACTAACCACATTAAATATCCTACCTTAACTGAGATTGAACTGCTAAGTGGTTAGAAAAGAAAAGGAAGTGAAAATCAAGGTGAATTCCACTAAAAGCTTAAGAAGAGTAAAGGATGAAGGTTCAAGTGAAGCCAATAAATGTTCAAAAAAAAAAAGCAATGTTAAGAAAAAGAAGAAAGAAAAAGAAAAGAAAATGATGAAAAGGGAGTAATCGAATGAAGAACCCAATTTGATCTGAGAATTGGTAATTAGCAGGGTTCAATCTCAAAGATTATTAGCCAATCTCCAAACACTCCTACCTTTAAGCCAGGCCAAGTTACAACCCATTCAAGACCTTTTGATCAACTATGCATGTGTTATGTTCCTTATTTTTAGGAACTTGAGAATAAGATCAAGCCCTGGTAGTGCTAGAGCTGTGGTGGATTTAGAGAGAATTATACCCATACACTTGAGTGATGAGTGAATAATTACCTGGGTGAGGGGTATTCAAGTTAGACTTCAATGTTTGATAGATTTGAAAATCTTGGTTTGAAGTTTGATATGATTCAGTCATTTGTAGCATTTTAAGCATTGGGATTGTTGTTCAATGTTGTGCTTGAGATTCTTGAGTTCTTGCTTCCCACAGAAACTTTTTGTTCATTGCTGAGGACAACAATATTTAAATCTTGGAATTATTTGATATGTGCCTAGCTATAGTCTTTTCCAAGCTTCTAAGAGCCAAAAATCATCAACAAACAGCTTAGAATTGCATAGAATTATGTTAAATGTTGATGAATGCCTTCTTTCCATGCGTTGTGCTAATTTGAACATATTTATAGCAGGAAGAAGCATAATTCAAGGCATTGAAGAAGCAGAGGTATCCACGCCTCAAGCGTGGAACCCTACGCCTCAAGCGTGGGAAGCCATCTCCAACTGCAATTCTTTCTGGAATTCCACGCCCCAAGCGTGGACATCCACGCCTCCAGCGTGGGAAGTTGTCTCCATCTGAAGATCTCTCTGGAATGCCACGCCTCAGGCGTGGAATGCCACGCTCCAGGCGTGGGAATCTGCAGAACATGTTATTTTAAATGCTGTTAAGGGGCAGAATTGTATTTTGACCTTCCCATATAAACACCTCTACTCCAACATTGAATACACGTTCCAACACTTCAGAAAGCACATTTTCAAGGGTTTTAGAAGCTTGGACAAGCTTAGCTAGGGTTTGGGAGTCGAAGGTGCAAGTGGAGACCCATCTCCATTTTCTTCTTCCTTTTTCTTCAGCTGGGCATGCCTCATTTTATTAGCTCAAGGCCAGCCATGACTAGGTTTGGCTAGTTTCATTTTGTAGTTAGGGCCAAACACTTAATGTAACTTCCATTGGGATGTATTGAATGCTTTTATTCATTTATCTAATGTTATTTTACTACACTTTGCATTGAATGTCTATATCTCTTTCTTAGACTTGATCAATCTATTGAAGGTAAAAGAGCTAGGGTTCACAATAGGAATGTTGGGGTTTTAGTCTTGGAACTAAGTGTAGTGACCTGCTTTACATTATCTAGGGATAGAAATGTATGCTTGTAGCTTATTCTAATGTGTTGCTTAATGCTTAACCCTAGGAAAGTCACTAAGGGATTAGGGCTTGTTCATGGGTTAAAGGGTTATTTACCTAAGGAATTAGGGAATAATTAATATGTCATAGAAACACATTGCTAAGTAACTTGGATAATCGAATGTAGTAAACAATACGGATCCATTGGAAGGAACATTGAGTGTGGGTTGCCCTAGCTACTATCGTCGCATATCGTTTTAACATCAATTTACTCGTTCATACGCAATTAATTTTCATAGCTTAGTTTAAATTCAAACGTTACACACACACAAAACCAAACTTTACTTCAATATTTGTCATCCAACTTAACGATACGAATTACAATTTAATTGGCATAACAATCCTCGTGGGACGATATCTTTACTTATCATCTTTATTATTTGTACGACCGGTGCACTTGCCGAGTTCGCAACACATAGCATGTTGATCTCTTAGGCAAAACAATCACGCAGAGGAAGCACAACAGGAACTTCCCATCTAGCATCAACATACTGTATATCTGCAGGTAATGAGTATCCTTGACGTTGTTAAAATAAGGACATGAGAATCGATTACACAAGGTCATTCCTTACGCAGAATGAAAGAGAGAGGAGCAAGAAAGATAGATAGATAAGGTCATAAGGAATACTAAACAGTATAAGCAACACAATTTGATTTTATTGAGAGACGAGCAATGTGGACACAAATCCTAAAATCCACATACTTATAGAAAACTTAACTTTAAAAAATACGAGGAAGCTAATAAGATTTGCCGATTTCATGTGTCACCTCGAACTCAAAGATTACTCAGTTCAAAACTTCAAATTGTCATAGTTAACACTTAACATGCATTTTCACTCCCATCATATTGAGAATCACTCAAGAGAAAGCTTCTTGATAGTAGCTCAGGCATATATTTTATTCTTCAAATAAATGAAATCTAGCAATTGAAATGTACTAACAAAACGCAAAAGTTCATTCAGTGATACTCCTGATCAGTAGACACAGCAGCCAGATTTTACCCCTTAAAACAAAATTTCTAACTGTGTAAAATGTCTCTTATCCACTTCACAAAATGTTTATACGGGGAGTTAATGCAACAAATGAGATGCACATAAAAGTATGCTTATAACTTCAACAACTAACTCTTCTAATATTAAGCTTTAAGATATAGACAAACCACATGAGAAAATCCAAAAAGCAAGCAAGGTTGTGGAGTGGAGAACATTCAATTTGGCAAGCTGATAGTCATGACAGAAAATTCTTAATTCTCTCCTAATAACAGTAATGACTGTGGCTCAGTCAAATCCAATAACAAACCTTCACAGTTGCTGAAATGACATGGCAAGCAATTCTCGAAATGCATGACCCCAGAATGATCCTGTTATACCCAAATTCAGAAGCAACCTGTACACCATAAAGAATTTCAAACAAACTCACTCACAAACAAACATGTGTTAACAAGCTTCAAACAGAGATAATTCACAATAATATGACAACGACATCCAGAAACAAACCTTTTGCAGCACCAACATTCGCAGACAGAGCAACACATCCTCCCTTCCCGTCGGATCACTCACCGCGCTCACTACCTTGGCCATCCTCTCCTTCCCATCACCAGAATCCGATGAGTAAACCGTGTCAATAGGAATAATGATAGTTGAACATGTGTAGGGTGTTTTTCACTCACCGCATGTGGCTTTCGGTCATCCCTCATCTGCTGAAGACCATGATCAAAAATGGTTTAACTATAATGATGATAGAATTGTTGACGACGCCTCAACAATTACTTGAATGACAAATCCAACATAATGCATGAATGACTACATGCATTGGTTCTGCATCATTTATCATTCCTACCTAGTGCCCTCATGTAAAGGAGACCCTCTAAAGGTCTAATGCAGCTCCTTACCAGCATGACAACAATGTTTACTTTGAGTGAGCCTCATTTTTGTATGGGAAGTGTATATTTATTTACTTTTACCAAGTATTTTATGACAATCACATTATTCGATTCCTTAAATATGTTATGTTCTTTTTGTAGACATGGTAGGATAGAGGATTTTTAAGCTACTTCACTCGATCCTTGATCTGAAGATAATTACAGACAAGTCGATCTGGCACTTGGAAATCACGCGGGAAGCATTGAAAATCTCGCGAATTAATAGCGAGGAGGGTTGTACATTTCACTTATAGGGATGTTAACGGGTCGGTTTGGATTGATTTTAGTCAAATTTAAGATCTAATCCAATCAAATTTGATCGGTTTGATTCGATTCGATTTTCAGAAGAAAAAAGTTTGAAACCCAACTCAACCCAAACCGTTCATGAACGGTTCCGTTCTATTTGGGCCAACTGGTTACCTATTTAAATTTGATATTTTTTGTCTTAGAACTACTATTTTATATCATGATTCATCCAAATATCCAATATAATTAACATAATAGGATAAATAGTCATTTTTGTCCCTGAATATATAGAGACCTGACAAATTCATCTTCGAAAGATGAAAATTCAAATTTTAGTCATTGAAAGTGCAAAAAATGCAACAAATCTATTCATCCGTTAACTTCCGTCTGTTACCGTTAATGAAAGAACCTACGTAGCACAGATGGACAAAAATGTCACAAAAATGATCGTTAACATGGTTACAGAATAGATTAGATCAAAATATCAGTAAATTTTCATTTGACTAAAATGTTAGTAAATTTCTATTTGGTCAAGATCTCAAATTTTGTTTCATTTAAGGGTAAAATGCAATTTATGGTAAATAATCATTTTTGTTCCTGAATGTGTAGAGCGCTGACAAATTTATTTTGAGATATGAAAATTCAAATTTTAGTATATCCAGTTACATACATTGCAAATTTGCTACAACTATTTGTTTGTCTTCTCAGATCATTGGCACATAGGATATTTTTGTCTAATGGAAACTTATTGACATTTTGGTTCAATCTGTTCAGCAGTCATGTTTGTAATCATTTTTGTGATATTTTCGTCTCTCTAGACCACGTAGGCTCTTTCATTAACGATAACAGATGAATGAAATTGTTGAACTTTTTTCACTTTCAAGGACTAAAATTTGAATTTCCATCTTTCGAGGACGAATTTGTCAGTGCTCTACACATTTAGATATGAAAATGACTATTTACATAACACAATATTATCAAATGTCTAAAAGTAGTAAAATTGATTCATTTAATACCATTAACATAATATTCTAAAATAGATTAATACAAATTAAAACAAAATATTTTTTAACGAAATTTAATCTAATATTCTGAATCATAACTATTTCCTACAAACTAATTTCTTGTAATAAACTTTGGTGAAACCAAATTTGTTACAACTATATTTGTTGAAATAAATGGACAAAATATGATCTGTTAATATTATAAACGTTTGCAGTGTCAACACTTGGAGTCCAATATAAACAGTATTTAAACCAAACCAAATAACTCTAAATTTTTTTATCGATTCAGTTTGATTTTGATCATATCTATAGATCTAAACCCGTGACCCAACACGTATATGAACCATTTTAATCGATTCAATTCAATTTTGACCCAAATACATAAATGATCCAACATAAACTATCCGAATCGATTTGGGTTAATTCAAGTTCGCGGGTGACCCATACGGCCGTACTCATGAAGACTCCTATTCACTTATTTCAAAGAAAGAGGAACACTTCTATCTTTTGGATTTACTTGAAATAGGTAAAAAATATTCATTGATTTTAATTTTGAATAATCTTTTCTAAGAAATCTAATTAATTATTTTTAGTGAATTTTTTAATCACATTTTTTATTTATAAATCTCAAATCAAAAATATTAATCAATTTTACTCGAATCAACAACTGTAAACCCGTGACTTGTATTGTTCTTGTATTTAATGTATATTTCATTATTTGGCTTGTATTTGAATTATTTTTTTATTTTATATTCTATTATTATTTGATTCTTGTTTTAATTGAGTAATATTTGAGGCTCTCATCTTATTTATCAATTAATTTTAATTATATAATTATTTATCCAACAAAATAATCTTAATTTAGAAACTAACTCCTGGAAGTTTTAACATTTTAATACTTTCAAAATTTGGTTTCTGGAATGTATTGAATATTTTATTCAGAAATTAAAGTCCAAAATATCTATATATTTTCAAAAATGTATTTTGGACACAAGTTTTCAAAACGAATTATTTCTAGAAAAATTACAAAAATGCCGACGGGGAAAGAGACAATTGCAAAAGTAACCCCCTAGAGATTTTACTGAAACTTCATTATTAACCCAAAAGGAGGAGAATTAATTATCGTCCCTTGTATATTGAAAGGCGTTAATTGTACATATATGATGAATGAAATTGTATAGGAAGAAGTTAATAATGATTGTTTTGAACTTTTGATTTTAAGAATGTGGCACGCATTGACAAGATAAAGATAAAAAAAGTAGATGAATTATATGTGTCTTTACTGTTTAGATCAACCTCCGTTTACATCTAACTTTTGTTTCTAGAAAACATTCTCTTTTTTACTTTTATACTAAAATTTTATTGGATTTCATATTATTGCATTTGAAACGACAAAATAAACATGCTCTAAAAACCTTTTGGATCATGTTTAGAAAATAACCAATAACTGCTGGAGATTGCAATAGAAGAATATACAACCAGTCTATATTGACTAAAAAAAAGAACACTAAAATTTATATGAGCTTATATTATATACACTTTTGGTTTTTTGTTTTAGTTAATGGGAGACTTGTATATTCTGTAACAATTGTCTAAGAGAAAATGATTGTCAGTAACTTACACAAACGACTAATGAAAATTAGAAATAAAACTAAATTAAACTGAGATATTTAATGTGTAACATTACTTTCATCTCAATTACCTTGTTATCTTGATATGAATTATATCAACCATTATTTGGAAATCCTTTGTTAATCTTAATTCTTCTCTTGTAGATAGTTAGATTGACTACCTACCCTTTGTTTTGTAAAGGCACGCAGTGGTTTTTGATTATGGAAAAAATAAATTAACCAGATCATCCAATTTCCAAACCAGAAACAATTTTTCTGACTCTAAACTCATTAGGCATGCAGTTAAAACACCACTACAATTTTAACATTAAATTCGTAATTTCAACTACAAGAAAAGAACACAAATACAAGCAATGTACAATACCACGGTGGATTGGTGTTAACATGTGGTAAGTTTACTAGAAACGTATGACTAAGTAGGCAAGTACACTACTTGGCCCCATTGGGGTCACATAAAAGATGTCTTAGCAACGCTTTTCAATTTGGAACACAAACTCTAAAAGCAAAGAATCTATTTATAAAAAACAAAATATCTCACACTTTCTGTCTCATCCTCATCAATAAGATATTCATTCCTCCTCTCTCTCCTCTACAACTACTTTCGGGGAAATCCACTTCCACCAATCAGATTTCAGGAGACACCATCGCATAAGAGCCCAACAGATAGAAAGATATTGCAAATAGTACTAACAGATAGTGCAAACTAGGACATGTCATCCACCCTGTCACTCTCTCACATAAACACTGTGACACAAACAAAACAAAACCTCAGTTTTTTTTTTTTTAAATTAATCAATTAGTTAATAAAATACCCATTTGGCCACGTGGTCTAAATTCTCACCACTAACCGTAAATACCAATTATTTTTCAATTCACACAAACCAATTAAAATCCAACAACCGCTCATCATTCCACAAAAACCAACATAATAAGAAGAAAAAGAAGACACATTTGAAACTGAAATGGGTGCATAGCTTTGGGAGCAAAAATTGCACAAAGCTCCTGAGTGCCCCCCAAGTTTTTCTTTCAAAGCAATTTTGCACTTTGCTTTTATTGTCTTCCTTTTCCTTCTCCACGCTTCAATTTGTAGCAAGACGAATTTGTTGTTTCCTACTTAGCTTGAATATTTATCAATGGCTTCTTTGGTATCTTCACAATTTACTCTTCCAAGCTCTAAACCTGACCAGCTTCATTCTCTTGCCCAGAAGCATCTTTTTCTTCGTTCTTTCCTTCCCAAGAAAGCCAATTACAATGGTAGCTCAAAATCCTCTCTGAGAGTGAAATGTACTGCCATTGGCAATGGCCTATTCACCCAAACCACCCAAGAAGTTCGTAGAATAGTTCCAGAGAATGACCAAAACTTGCCAACAGTTAAAATTGTGTATGTGGTCCTTGAGGCTCAGTATCAATCATCCCTCACTGCTGCAGTGATAGCTCTCAACAGCAAAAGGAAGAATGCTTCCTTTGAGGTTGTGGGTTACTTAGTTGAGGAACTTCGCGACGCCGGGACGTACAAGGCCTTCTGCAAGGACTTGGAGGATGCCAACATCTTCATTGGTTCCTTGATTTTTGTGGAGGAGCTTGCCCTTAAGATCAAGGCTGCAGTGGAGAAAGAAAGGGACAGGCTTGATGCAGTTTTAGTGTTCCCATCAATGCCTGAAGTGATGAGGCTCAACAAGTTGGGTTCTTTCAGCATGTCACAGCTTGGGCAGTCAAAGAGCCCCTTTTTCCAGCTGTTCAAGAGAAAGAAGCCTCAGTCTGCTGGCTTTGCTGATAGCATGTTGAAGCTTGTGAGGACATTGCCAAAGGTTTTGAAGTATTTGCCAAGTGATAAAGCTCAGGATGCCAGGCTCTACATACTGAGTCTGCAGTTTTGGCTTGGGGGGTCTCCTGATAACTTGCAGAATTTCCTGAAAATGATTTCTGGATCGTATATTCCGGCACTGAAAGGGACAAAGATCGAGTATTCGGAGCCGGTTTTGTACTTGGATGTTGGGATTTGGCACCCTCTGGCTCCTTGTATGTATGATGATGTGAAGGAGTATTTGAATTGGTATGGAACCAGAAGGGATGCAAATGAGAAGCTGAAGAGTCCAACTGCGCCTGTCATTGGTTTGGTTTTGCAGAGGAGTCACATTGTGACTGGTGATGATGGACACTATGTGGCTGTGATCATGGAGCTGGAGGCTAGAGGGGCTAAGGTCATTCCCATTTTTGCTGGTGGACTTGACTTTTCAGGGCCAGTGGAGAAGTTCTTCATCGATCCAATTACGAAGAAACCGTTTGTAAATTCTGTGGTTTCCCTCACTGGCTTTGCTCTTGTTGGAGGCCCGGCAAGGCAGGACCATCCAAGGGCGGTCGAGGTTTTGATGAAACTTGATGTTCCTTACATTGTTGCCTTGCCATTGGTGTTTCAGACAACAGAAGAATGGCTCAACAGTACTCTTGGTCTGCATCCAATTCAGGTTGCTCTTCAAGTTGCTCTGCCAGAGCTAGATGGAGGCATGGAGCCAATTGTTTTCGCTGGTCGAGATCCTAAAACAGGTAATTATGACCTCTTTTTTGAAATGACTATTATGATGCAGATGTCTTAAGTTTATCTTTTAAGCATTTATTTAAGAGAGGAATCCAGGAGAATTTTCTTTTCAAAACTAATAAATTAATTTTAGAGTTACTCGTGGAGTAACTTGAACCCTTCTCAATTAACATTGCCATAATAGCATGAATATTGGAATCATTAGAGATGTTGAATTTGATCCTTTTGTGTACTTTCTCTGTTGTTTATTGATTAATTGGTATGTTTTCAGGAAAATCACATGCTCTTCATAAGAGAGTGGAACAGCTCTGCATCAGGGCAATTAGATGGGCTGAATTGAAAAGAAAATCGAAGGTATTTGCCATGTTGTGAACCTCTGAATATACATATCCAGTTTAATCAAACTTTAACCAAGCGCGCTAGATATTTTGCAATGTTGAAAGCAATAATCATAAAATTGTACCATTAAAGTTCTAATGACAACTATCCTGTTCACATACACATTCATTTTTTTCCCTCTGTTGGGATAAATATTCAATATGGAAACAATATAATGAAGATTGAAGCTGATACTCAAATATGACTTATCTTTTTACTTTCTCTGTATCTATTATGAAGTCAATTTCAATGAATTGGAAGATAATTTCTTAAAAAGAGTTTTTCATTTGATATTTACTCAAAGGAGAAATGACTTGCAAGTAATGTCTGATGGAGAATTATCTTGTTTCAAAGCACAATTCATAGAGTCTTTTACAGTAAAATGCAATAACTAAATTCTATTAAGATTATGTTTATTTTGATCTGGATATGGTTATTTTTGAAGTCTTGTCTTAAACCTCATTATTTACCGACCAAATATCTAGAGAAACAGAGAAGTCTCAAACGGTAGAGAATAGGCAGGGAAACAAGGTTTCCTGTTAATGAAAAGAAATTTCAGCTATGCTGTATATTGCACTCTTGTATTTGACTAGTCACATGTTGCAAGTTTCAACCTTAAATAGCTAGCTCTCTCTCTCTCTCTCTCCCCCCCCCCTCTCTCTCTCTCTCTTTTCTTTTTTCCTTTTTAAATAGAAGAAAATTAATAGTAGAAATTAATAAAATTTTTTTCTTCCCAACATTATGTTGTGGAACAATTTTAATGTTATTCATATATGCATTTTTATGTATTTAGTGTCCAAAAATTTACCCATCTTATTGTCTTCCATCTTGGTTGTACAGTAATCTGTTTGTATGCACTGCACTGCACTGAAGTATAAATTTCTTACATTCATCAGCATTTTGTATTTGCATAATTTTCTCATCGATCCTCTTTGAGCCGTTGACTTTGATCATTGAAATTCACGTAATAAATATTCGCATCCATGCAGGAAGAGAAGAAACTAGCAATTACTGTCTTCAGTTTCCCTCCAGACAAGGGAAACGTGGGAACTGCTGCCTATCTCAATGTCTTCGCCTCCATATACTCAGTTATGAAAGAACTAAAAAAAGATGGTTACATTGTTGACGGCCTTCCGGAGACTCCAGAAGCTTTGATTGAAGATGTAATTCATGACAAAGAAGCTCAATTCAGCAGCCCAAATCTGAATATTGCTTACAAAATGAGTGTCCGCGAGTACCAAAATTTGACTCCCTATGCCACAGCACTGGAGGAGAATTGGGGAAAACCCCCTGGCAATCTGAATGCAGATGGAGAGAATCTTTTGGTATATGGGAAACAGTATGGTAATGTCTTTATAGGTGTTCAGCCTACATTTGGCTATGAAGGGGATCCAATGAGGCTGCTTTTCTCCAAATCTGCCAGCCCTCATCATGGATTTGCAGCATATTATTCCTTTGTTGAGAAAATCTTCAAAGCTGATGCTGTACTTCATTTTGGGACACATGGTTCCCTTGAATTCATGCCTGGAAAACAGGTGGGGATGAGTGATGTCTGTTACCCTGACAGTCTGATTGGGAATATTCCAAATGTATATTACTATGCTGCAAACAACCCTTCTGAGGCCACCATCGCCAAGCGCAGGAGTTATGCAAACACCATTAGCTATCTGACTCCTCCAGCGGAAAATGCTGGGCTATACAAAGGTCTTAAGCAGTTAAGTGAGCTCATCTCCTCTTATCAGTCCCTCAAAGACACAGGCCGTGGGGCACAAATCGTGAGTTCAATTATCAGCACAGCTAAACAATGTAATCTTGACAAGGATGTGACACTGCCATATGAGGGTGAGGAGATCCCACTTAAAGAGCGCGACGTTGTGGTTGGAAAGGTGTATTCCAAGATCATGGAGATTGAGTCTCGTCTGTTACCTTGTGGGCTTCATGTCATTGGTGAGCCTGCCTCAGCCTTGGAAGCAGTTGCTACACTGGTCAACATTGCTGCTCTTGATCGTCCTGAAGATGGTATTTCTTCTTTTCCATCAATCTTAGCTGGCACTGTAGGAAGAGATATAGAAGATGTGTATAGAGGAAGTAACAAAGGAATATTGAAGGATGTGGAGCTTCTTAGGCAAATAACCGAGGCATCACGTGGAGCAATCACTGCCTTTGTGGAGCGCACTACCAATAATAAGGGTCAAGTTGTTGATGTAGCTGATAAGCTTAGCTCAATCCTTGGATTTGGCATAAACGAG
>PYAF01001441.1:488353-503812 GCA_007407185.1 Glycine tomentella
CTTTTTTTTTCTTTCTCTCTTCTACTGCTTCTCTAATCTTCTCCCTCTTCCCTTTTTCTTTTCCTTTCTTGAAAAGCAAGTGGGCCATGGGCTCCACTCCAACCACTCCACTACCTACTCCACTACCTAAGGTCACGGACTCAACACAAACTCCAAAATTTACAAGTTTTGTCACTGAGAGGATGTATGGAGCTTCAAACATTGCCTAAAAGGATTAGGGATGTTAATGAGCCTTCGAAAATTTTATATAACCACAAAACAATCTATTCTGTCAGAGGATGAATTTGCAAGATTGAGAAATCTTCATACTGAGTTTTGAATATTGTGACAATTTGAAATTTTTGTTCAAAGTAGCGCAAGTCAGTTCTCTTGAAGTTTTGATCGTTCAATCATGTGGGAGCCTAGAGTCGTTACCTCTTCATATTCTCCTTAAGCTGGAGTCTCTATTTGTAAAACGGTGCAAGAGGCTAAATTTGTCGTTCAACAGTGAAAGTCCTATCCAAAAATTGAGGATGAAATTGCTGCATCTTGAGCATTTTCCGAGGCAACAGATATTGCCTCAATGGATTGAAGGAGCCACAAACACTCTACAGACATTGTCAATTGTAAATTTTCATAGTCTTGAGATGCTTCCTGAGTGGCTGACAACAATGACTCATGTTAAGATGCTCCATATTGTTATCTGTCCTCGGCTGTTGTATTTCCCAAGTGACATGGATCACCTCAGTGCCCTAGAAGATTTGGACATTGATGGTTGTCCTGAATTGTGTCGAAAATGTCAGCCACAATCTGGTGAGTACTGGTCCTCCATTGTTCACATAAATCGTGTTTCCTTTGGAGAAAAAAGAGAAGGGAAACTGCCTTTTCTAACTCAAACATGGATCCGGTTGGGATTGCGCAATTAATAACATTGAAATGTTGCACAGGAATGGAGATTGCAATTTAAAACCTTATCAATTATGAAGTCGTCGCCCTGAAGTTTGAAATATTATTTTGTGGCTAATATTAGAACATATGGTGATCCCTGGTTCAAGTCTTGTTGATGATTGGTGTGAGAGCAGTAGCTGATACCTTTGGTAGGGTAAACTTAATATATAAGTCTTGAAAAGCTAGGAAGGCCTAGGGTTGTTGTCATTTTTAATTGCTCAGGAGTGTTTTGAGACCTTTTCATCCATCAGGTATTACTTCTCTTGCTGTTTTTTGTCAATGGCAGCTAAGATCAATTTCGTAGTCCTTGTCTTCCATCATTCATTGAAATATTGCCATTATTGTTTAGAATTGCAACTTGCAGTTGTCATATTTTAATGTTGTTACCAAGAGAATCATGGAATGGAATAGGAAATACTTCTGAGTTCTTCTTCACTTCTAAATAATTAATATCCTTCACTGAAAGCATAACAATAGCTGCATCGGAAACTCTGATAATGTTTAGTATTTGAGTTAACAGTTTTGCATAATAGCTATCTTACATTTTATTATATTAGGCTATTGGTTGGTAATTTCTTTGATTGCTCATTAGTTTTCATTACTCAGATGAATCTTCTAGATAGAGCAGTGAAGATGGTTGATGAATTAGATGAACCAGCAGAGCAAAAGAAAGCATGCATTAGAACAAGCTCAAGCCCTTGGAATTAAAGTTTAAAAGGCAGAAACAAGGGTCTTCTCCAACGCCTCCGATCCTACTCCTCAAACATTAACCTGGCTTTGGAGAATTCTGCATGGAATGATGAGAATCAGCTCCAGGACACATATCTTAACAGAAAGTCTTTTTTCTTTTGATTATGATTCCCCTGGTGCTGGCACGACTGAGAAAAGTCTTTGAGATGGCACAGTGGATGCCACATTCCAAAACCTTGATTCATCTGAAATTTCCCTCACCGATGTCAGCCATTATTTAGACTCAGACCCATCTAATCTGGTTCAAAATCCAAGGAAAGATGGGAAGAAGCGTAGTCCATACATTGCTGATACAACCACAGCCAATGCTCAGGTATAAATTGTTGCAGTGAGTCTCCTATTTTCATGTTTGGTCTGACATTTTTCCTTACTTGAAAAGAGCCTCCAATCACATTGACTTTGTATGATAGACAATGGATTTCTTTTGAACTTCTTGACAAATATTTTTTAAGTTATGTACACTTGCTGAGATAGTTAGATTTGATGCAAGAACCATGCTGTTGAACCGAAAGTGGTATGAAGAGGCATGTTGTCTAGTGGATATGAGGGTGTTCACGAGATCAAGAAGAAAACAAATACAGTGATGTAGTGCAACTTTAGGACAAGTTGACAACTGGGTGTATGAAGAAGCCAACACAACTTTCATTCAAGATATGCAAATGTTGAACAAGCCCATTAACACAAATCCAAACTTTTTCAGGAAGCTGGTGTAGACACTCTTGGAAACCAATGGACGTGTTGTTATTGGGAAATTTCTGAATAAATGTTGAGAGGCTCAGGAATTTGTATTCAGTTGTGGAAGTCAAAATTGAAGGCAATGATCACCGAAGTTCATGGATATTATTGAGAACATACAAAAATGAAAGAAGAGCATTCTTCTAATTAACGTGATTTTGTCTTCCTTTTCACATTCTTTGAGATGAAGTCTGCTTTGTGCAGTTCCCATCTGCTACCCTTGCTAACAAATATAGGTTTCAGTTAAAATTTTATTGCTTAGATTATTTTCTTGCATGAAAGAATCTAATAATATTCAACTTAATTACATGATATTTACAACTGAACTGTGAAGCCTCGAGGAAGTCTTTAGGTACGTGTCTATCTCTGTTTTTTTGTCCATTAGAATGTTGATTCTACTCTACCACTACTCCTAAGAAAACAACTAAAAGAGCTAAAAGAGATAAACATAAACTTCATTTTTCTTCATTGATATCTCAATAGTGAACAAACCTGATGCGAATTCGGCAAGTAATACCGTTCGTTCAAGTAATAAAGTGATAAGGAAGATATCGTTTCCACGAGGATTGATGCACCGATTGTATTGTAACTAATATCTATAAGTTGGATGACAAAAGTTTTAAAGGAAGTTTGTATTGTGTGTCAATGATTGAAATTAAAGACTAAAACTATGAACATGAAATGCTTATAAACAAGTAAATTGATATTGTAAGGATATAAGGGCGATAGTAGTTAGGGCAATCCAAACTCAATGCTTCCCACCTTCTTACATGGATTGTTTACTATATTCATTCACCTCAAGCGACTCAAATCATGCATCTTCATAAGTTGTAGTCAAGTCTTAATCCCTTAGTGACATAACCCTTCAACCCAATTGAAAATCCTAGTTCCCTAGCAGCTTCTATGAGGTCAAGCGTTAAGTGATGCATTAAATGATTTGCAAACATACATTTCTATCCCTAGATGATGTAAAGTTTGTCACTTTACTCAAGTCCAAGCATAGAATTCCAACATTCCTATTGCAAACCCTAGCTCTCAATATTCCACTAGAGTGATCAATTCCAACAAGATATTAACATTCATTCAAGCAAAGTAAAGTGAAATAACTTGACATAAATGAATAATAGCATTCAATTCAATCCAAAGGGAGTTACATCAAGGATTGGTCCTAACTACAAATGAGAACTAGCCAAACCTAATCATGGTTGGCAATGAGCTAACAAAAAGAAGCATGTCCAGCTGAAGTACAAAGGAGAAGAAGGAGAAGAGAAGGGGTCTCCACTTGAGCCTTCAACTCCAAAGCCCTAGCTAAGCTCCCAAGCCTTTCTTCCGTCTTTCTTAGTGATATTTCTTGCCAAGAAGTCCCTCCAAAGCTGTGGGCTTTTACTATTTATATTTGGGGAAGTGAAATTCCCAATTTACCCTTAGCAGCTTTCAGAAATTGTAGACTGTGAACTTCCACGCTGATGGCGTGGACTCCACGCTGGTAGCGTGGGTTGGCAGAGAAATTTGTCTTGTTTTCTTCATTTTTGACGCTGATGGCGTGGACCTCACGCTGGTGGCGTGAGTTGGCAGTGAAAATTGCTGTGAATTGTTGCATCTGGACCTGGTAGCGTGAGCATGACGCTGGTGGCGCCACAGCTTTACTCAAACAGGCTTGTTTTGTTGTATTCCTGCTATAAAATTGTCCAAATTAGCTGAGAACATGGTAACAGAGGAATAATCATAGTTTATAACATTTATGGACAATTATCGATGAATTATGATTGATTCCTTGCTTCTATTAGCTTGGAAAGCACTATATACTATGAGCATATCAAAACCTTACATTATATAATAACTCTAATGGATAATCACCATACACTTGTCATCATCAAATATTATCTAAGGTTAAAAATCACTTATTTGGACCTAGAGAGATCCATCGTATCATTCTCAGATCAACGATCTATTACATCTATCACATTTCTCAATTATTTCTTTCTCTATTTAGGTTAAAAATCACTTAAGATTGTCCAATGTTTCTAGACAAGACTAGATCACATATATATAATTCAGTACTTCATGAACCATTGGTTCACTCATGAATTTTCCTAGTGTATGCAAGTCTTAAAGTAAAAATTGACTGGCTAAAAAAAAAAAAAAGTAAAAATTGACTTGTCATTATATGGGACATGCTATGTCCCAACTCGCTTTCTGCTATGTCCTACACAACATCTATTGGTTGACTTTGTTGACGAAGTACGATTACTCCTGCTTTCGGTGTTTGGGTTTTGAACTGTGGGACACGCATCCAATATACATAACTCTTAAATTTTTTGCATAATACACGTTTTAAATTAGATATTTAATTAAAAATATTTTTTTATCAGTTCAGAAATAATTGATTCTACTACTTTATACGATTGGACATTTCAAGGATATCAGTGTTATCATTTTTAATTATTAAAAAATAGCTTAAAATATCATGCAAAATATTTAAAAATATCTCTCAAAATTTGTTTTATGAAACTCATTATTATACGGAAAATGTAAAGTTTAACAAGTTATTTTGAGAAAGTGAATATGCTTTTTTAGAAAGATATAAATAATCTTTTTTGAGATTTCTTTATAAAGAAACAAATGTATTTGGCATTTGGTAAAACAAATAAGTCGTCACTTGGATTTTCTTTTGGTACAGGCCTCATTTTGTGGTACAGAGATTTTGTTCTCGATCGTTATGATGCTTGAAAAATTATAAAAGCTTAACAAGTTATTTTGAGAATGATTTGTACACATATCTCGATTCTCAATTTAATTCGATTGACATATTATTCATATTTAATTTTATTTGATTTTTTCCCTCACATAAACATAAATGAATTATTGCAGTGTGAAGGTTTATAAACGTTGGATGTTGGAATAGTGGTATTCATGCAGTGTCGGTGAACAGTGAATTTCTGATTCGAGACCATCCTATATGAACAGGAAGGCGCATGCAGTCACCACAACCTCAAACTTATATCCCAACTCTGTTTTAGCTCTTTCCTGAAGAACATGGCCGAATATTTTGTCTTTGATATTGCTGAATTACTGTTAGGGAAGCTTGCATCTTATGTTTATGATGAAGCTTCTCGAGCCTATGATCTGTGTGAGGATGTGCAAGGCATCAAAGACACTTTGTCCATTGTGAAAGGTGTGCTGTTGGATGCTGAGGAGAAGAAGGAGCAGAAGCATGGGTTGCGTGAATGGCTCGGGCAGATTCAAAACGTATGCTTAGATGCTGAAGATCTTTTGGATGGGATTTGAGTGCCAAAACATGAAAAAGCAAGTTGTCAAAGCTTCAGGAAGCACCAGGATGAAGGTAGGCCACTTCTTTTCTTCGTCTAATTCTCTTGTTTTCCGCCTTAGGATGGCTCGTCAAATCAAATATGTTAGGCATAGATTGGATAGGATAGCAGCTGATGGGAACAAGTTTGGTCTTGAGAGGATTGATGTCGACCATAGACTTGTGCAAAGGAGAGAATTGACTTATTCCCATGTTGATGCTTCAGGGGTGATAGGAAGGGACAATGATAGGGAAGAAATTATCAAACTTTTGATGCAACCTCACCCTCATGGTGATGGAGATAAAAGTTTAGTGTTATTCCCATAGTGGGTATTGGAGGGTTGGGAAAGACAACAGTTGCAAAATTGGTGTTCAATGACAAGAGGATTGATGAACTTTTCCAAATAAAGATGTGGGTGTGTGTCTCTGATGACTTTGACATAAGGCAGATAATTATTAAAATCATCAACTCTGCCTCAGCTTCAGCTCCTACTGTTGCTCTTGCTCAGCAAGAAAACATTAGCAGCTTAGATATTGAGCAATTACAAAGTCGTCTTAGACAAAAGCTTTCTGGTCAGAAATATTTACTAGTATTGGATGATATATGGAGTGATGACCGTGCAAAATGGCTAGAGTTGAAAGATTTAATAAAAGTTGGTGGAGTGGGAAGCAAAATCATAGTGACAACACGAAGTAACTCAATTTCTTCAATGATGGGCACTGTTCCCTCTTATGTTTTAGAAGGCCTTTCAATGGAGAATTGTTTATCTCTGTTTGTGAAATGGGCATTTAATGAAGGCGAAGAAATAAATATCCAAATCTAGTAGAGATGGGAAAAGAAATTGTGAAAAAATGCCGAGGGGTTCCACTAGCGGTGCGAACTTTTGGAAGTTCCCTGTTCTTAAATTTTGAATTAGAAAGTTGGGAATTTGTAAGAGACCATGAGATATGGAACTTAAAACAAAAGAAGGATGACATTTTACCTGCTCTTAAGTTGAGCTATGATCAAATGCCATCCTATTTGAAGCACTGTTTTGCTTATTTTGCCCTTTTTCCTAAAGATTTCGGCTTTGCTGGTACTCATATCACTAATCTTTGAATGGCACTCGGATTACTTCGATTTGAAGTTGAAAGTCAAAAGCAAGAAACTATTGCAAGACAATATATTGATGAGTTACGTTCAAGATCATTTTTGCAGGATTTTCAGGACTTTGGTGGCTCCTATTACTATTTCAAAGTACATGATTTGGTACATGATCTGGCCATGTATGTTGCAAAAGAGAAGATTCAAGTGGTAAACTCCCATACATGCAATATACCTGAGCAAGTAAGGCATTTATCAGTTGTTGAAAATGATTCACTTAGCCGTGCTTTGTTCCCCAAATCCAGAAGTGTGAGAACTATATTATGTCCCACCGATAGAGTGGGTGTTGACTGTGAAGCTCTTTTGGATACATGGATAACAAGATACAATTACATACGGATTTTAGATTTAAGTGATTCCTCTGTTGAGACACTACCTAATTCAATTTCTAAATTGGAGCATCTTCGAGCTCTCAGGCTTGAAAATAACTGCAAAATAAAGAGACTTCCTCATTCCATATGCAAACTCCAAAATTTGCAATTTTTGTCACTCAGAGGATGCATAGAGCTTGAAACATTGCCTAAAGGATTAGGGATGTTAATCAGCCTTCGAAAATTGTATGTAACGACAAAACAATCAATTCTGTCAGAGGATGTATTTGCAAGCTTGAGCAATCTGCAACTTTTGACTTTTGAATATTGTGACAATTTGAAGTGTTTGTTCAAAGGGGCACAACTCGCTTCTCTTGAAGTTTTGATCGTTCAATCATGTCGGAGCCTAGAGTCCTTACCTCTTAATATTCTTCCCAAACTGGAGGTTCTGTTTGTGATACACTGCGAGATGCTAAATCTATCAAGGAACTGTGAAAACTCAATCCAAAGATTGAAGATGAAATTCCTGCATCTTGAGAATTGTCCAAGGCAACAGACATTGCCTGAATGGATTCAAGGAGCCATTGACACTTTGCAGACATTGTTAATTTTAAATTTTAATGGTCTAAAGACGCTTCCTGAGTGGCTGACAACAATTAATCATCTTAAGGTGCTTCATATTGTTAATTGTACCCAGCTGGTGTATCTGCCAAATGACATGCATCGCCTCAGTGCCCTTAAAGAATTAAACATAGATGGTTGTGCTGAATTGTGTCGAAAATGTGAGCCACAATCTGGTGAGTACTGGTCCTTCATCTCTCACATCAAACGGCTTTCCATTAGAGAAACAAGAGAAGGGCAACTTCTTTATCGAATGCAGTCGCAGATGCGGTTGAGATTGCGCGATGAGTAACACTCAAGAGTTGTGCAGGCATGGAGACCACCATTTAACATCTTATCATGTTTGAAATATTATTTATGGCCAAACTTTTCAATGTATTAAAAAATATTTGGCATGGGGCAAGAGAAATTCATTGTTCATCATTTGTAAAGCCTTTCTTTTTAGGTATTGGCATTATAACGTTTGTCTCTTGAATACTACAACTATTAATTCGAGAAGGATTTCTTTTATTTATTTAAATTCTCCTGATGACAGATAGGCACTACACAGAACCCTCTTTGAGCTAAATCTATATCCTTTTTTCATGGTCCCTTTTTATATGTTTCAGCTAAATTTGCTTTGATTTTTAAATCTCACCTCCACAACATCTTTTGTTCTTATTAATTGGTTTTCTGCTGTGCATCTCTAACTATAGGTTGAAATCTCCTTTGTGCTGGTTTGGTTCAGTTAACATCTTGTTCTTTCCAAACTACATAAATAGAAACCAGCTCTATTTTTGGGATTTGGATTACAAGCAGAACAACTGTCAAAATTTATTCAGAATCCACCTATTTTAGTTATGCTATCCATTATTCTGTGGTGGATTAGAATTAGTTGTCTTAGTTGACTAAGGGTCATGTTAACACTATGTACAGACATGGGATTCAGATTTGCTATTTGGTCATTCAATGTTCCGTTTTGTTCCACAAATGAGAGAAAACAAAACCTTAATTATATCATGGTATGTATCTTTTGGGACATTTGAAGGCAGGGTTCTCCTTCCCTTCATATACAAGAGTCATGGTTTCAACCCCTATTACTTGTTTAGGAGACTTAAATCATTATCATTCAAATCAATCACTTGTTGATGCTTAGTAGCTAATTATATTAGTAATGTGTAAATTGTAAAGATATTTTTAAACTAAAATAAAAACATGTGACAAAGATATTATTATTATTATTATTATTATTATTATTATTATTATTTTCAAATAATGATAAAATTGTATATTAAGGAAAAATAAAATATAATAAGATGACTTTATTAATTAATAAAAATATTATATATATATATATATATATATATATATTAAATAATGATAAATTAATTAAATAAGAAAATTGAATTGAGAATGAAATGATGAAAATAAATTATTTAAATTTAGACATACTATCTGTATTTTTATAATTTGAAATTATCTGTGAAAATTTAAAATCTTATAACTAAAATATAATCGGGATTGAATAATATTATAATAATTTTAAAATCTAGTTTATCTGAAAAAAATATCTCTTCAATTTGATATTATTGAGATTGAAAATTACAATTCAATTCATATTTAAATTAGGTGCATGTTAGGTTATTTTTCTTTCTTGTTTTCATCTAATGGAGAACGAAAAAAGAATTGGCCTGATGCGAACTATTTTTGCTTGTTTGGCATTCAAAATTCGTTCGGAGTCGCGTGTTTTAATTTGGAACAGAGTCGTGTGATTCAATATATATGTAATATGTGAAACTTTGTTGGGAATACTCTTAACTCTTTTAAGGCAAGAGAAGCAATTTTCAGTGGTTTTTAACTGTAAAAAGTTATTTAAAATAGATAAGTCTTCAGATAATAAAATAGCATCAAATAAGCAAAAATTGACCGAGAGATTTTTCATCAATTTGTTGACTTGTCAATTATATGGCCTGGTGTTGCGTGTTCGACAAGTGCACGATCGTACAAGTAATATAATGGAAAAGTAAGGGATTTGTCGTTCCCAACGAGGATTGTTTGACCAAATAAACTATAACTTTAATCGATAAGGTGGATATCAAAATAAAGAAGAATAATGTTGTGGTTCTTGTTGTGTGAATGGATTAAATGAGATTAAAACTAAATGCAAGCATAAATTAATATCGGACGCAAATTATAGAATAACAATGTGTATGGAAATGTAGCTAGGGCAATCCACACTCAATGTGCCTCTCTATGGAATGATATTGACTACTATATTCGATTATCCAAGCTATTCAACTGATGCGTTCTTCTTATATTGACTAAGCTTTGATGTCTCTTCCACTTAGTTCTTTAACCTACCATCCAACCCTAATCTCTTAGTGATCTTAAGCAAGTTAAGCATTAAGCAACGCATAAATAAGTTGAGTTGCAAGCACCCATCCCTATGTCTAGGTAATGTTAGCAAGTTACCGCACTTAGGTCTGAAACCAAAGCTCCAATATGTCTATTGTGAACTTAAGCTCTAAGCTTTCACCTAGGTTAGCTAAGTCTAAGCAAAAGAAGAAAAGAGAAGTACGAAGTGCAGTAAAATAGCTTGTAATAAATGAACAATAGCATTCAATACATCCCAAGGAGATTTACATTAAGTGCTTCAGCCCTAACTACATTAAATGCTCAGCCAAACCTCATAATGGTTGGTTGAGCTACAATAATGAACATGCTTAGCTGAGCAGAGAAGAAGAAGAGGAAGAAGGAATCCCCACTTTGGTCTTCAATCTCCCAAGCCCTAGCTAGCTAATCCCAAGCTTCAACAACTTCAAGTGTCTCCTTTCTTCAGTGCAAAAACGTGCCTTCAATATTGGAGTGAAGGTGTTTATAAGGGAAGGTCCAAAATACCATCTTGCCCCTTGCAACATTTAAAATAACACGTTCTGCAGATTCCCACGCCTGGGGCGTGGGATTCCACGCCTGAGGCGTGGCATTCCAGAGAAAGTTACAATTGGAGAAGGCACCCCACGCCTGGGGCGTGGACTTCCAGAGAAATCTTCAGTTAGAGGCATCTTCCCACGCCTGGGGCGTGGCTGTCCACGCTTGAGGCGTGGCTTTCCAGGGAGTTTTGCATTTCTAGCCATCTTCCCACGCTGGAGGCGTGGGGTTCCACGCTGGAGGCGTGGCTGCCTCTGTTTCCTCAGTGCCTTGAATCCAGCTTCTTCCTGCTATAAATATGTTCAAATTAGTCCAGCGCATGGAAAGAAGGCATTCATCAACATTTTAATTTACATAATTCTATGCACTTCTAAGCTATTTGTTGATGATTTTTGGCTTGTAACACCTTGGAAAGGATCATATGCTAGATGCATATCAATATTGATGTACCTTAATTTTATAGATACCCACTCTTATTAACGGTCGCTCAAGTAATAAAGTGATAAATACAGATATCGTTCCCACGAGGATTGTTTGGTCAATTAAATCATAAATCATATCTCAAGGTTGGATGACAAAAGGTAACTAAGAGAAGTTTGTTAGGCATAAGAAATGTGAAAGCTAAATGTGACATAAACATGAACATAAAAGTAAAGCATTATATACAAGATAATGGTTGTACCAAACGCAACCTAGAGTAACTAGGGAACCCACACCCAACACTCCTAGCATTCTTCATGGATTAATTGCAACATTCACCTACACTATCTACTCAATCATGCATCCTCCTTCATTAATAGTTAAGCCCTGATGTCTCAGCTGACATTAACCCTTTAACCCTTTTCATGCCCTAATCTCTTAGTGACATTTTATTAGGTTAAGCATTAAGCGATGCACTATAAGATTGCAAGCACCCATCCCTATGTCTAGGTGATGTTAGCAAGTCACCACACTTGGTTCCAAGACTAGAGCTCCAATATGTCTATTGTGAACCCTAACTCTAAGCTCTTAACTAGGTTAGCTACGTCTAGAGAAGAGAAGAAAGCATTCAAGCAAAGTGCAGCAAAATAACATAGCATAAAGGAATAATAACATTCATTCCACTTCAAATGAAAGTTACATAGAATGTTTGCCCTAAATACAAAAGGAAACTAACCAAACCTCAGAGGGCTGGCCTTGGTACAACAAAAAGAAAGCATGAGTTGCTGAGATGCAAGCAAGGAGAGGAAGGGAAGAGGGGAGAACCCTCTTCCCCTTACACCCAAGCCCTAGCTAAGCTCCCAAGCTCTCTTCTTCTCCCTTGGTAATGATTTTTCGTGCTGGAAGAATGCCTCAATGTTGTGGGTTCAAGTATTTATAAGAGGGTAAGTGAAAACTCTGTTTTGCCCTCTCTCAGCGTTCAGAATTGCACAAACAACAGGTTTCCACGCTTGGGGCGTGGGTTCCCACGCCTGGGGCGTGGCTATCCAGAGAAATTTGCAAATGGAGGCACTTTCCCACGCCTGGAGCGTGGTATCCCACGCCTGGGGCGTGGACTTCCAGAGATGCCTATGTACCCCCGATAGTACATAGGCTTGATGTCGCGGTAGCTTCTGTTCTGCATAATTCTCTGCTGTTTTCACCTGCTAAACATTAATTCTAGACCCAAAGACCTCATTAAAGCACATAAGCTATATTCATACCAAAAGGAAGCCATTTATCATATAAAATGATGCATTTAACGATCTATTTGAGCTTGGAAAGCATCATGTGCTAGGCACATATCAAACAATTCCCAGATTTGAACATTGCTGTCCTCAGCAATGACAAAGATCTTGAACAAGGGATCAAGGATAGACATTCAATCATAGCATCACAGAAAGAATCATAGAATCAAAAATTACTACACACGACTGAGCTTTTGTATTGAACTTCAACAATGTTTTTCAATTCATAACAAACACAATCTAGCTTGAACACCCTTACCAGATAAATTTCACTCATCACTCAAGTGTCTAGGGTGCAATCAAGATCACTCTCAATCTCTACAGCCATAACACTACCATAGGCTTGACCATATTCTCAATTTTCCTAAGAAATTACAACACATGCACACTTGATCAAAAGGACTTTCAAGGTTGTAACTTGGCTTGGCTAAAGGGTGGACATATTTGGAAAGTGACTAAGCAAATGTTGAGATTGAAATAGCATCAACTTTTCCATTCATTCAATTTTCATTCTAATTTTCAGTCCACTACCTCTTTTTAGCATTTTCTTTTTTTTTTCTTTCTTTTGCACTTCCCTTTTCATTTTTGTGCTTTTCCTTTTTCTGTCTCTTTTAATTTCATTTCAGCCCATCTTTTGATTTTTCTTCTTTCATCTTTAACACTTTTCACCTGAATTCTTTTCTTTCATCCATAAATCATATTTGCATTCCAATCTCAAGCAAGGTGAGGTTATGATAATGGTTTACATATCTTTATCAGGTGTTTGAACAATTGGTCTCAGGCTCAAAGGGCTAGCAAAGGATCATAATTTTCAGGGAAGACTATTTGGCTCAAGCTTAAAAGAATAAAATTGCCTTTATCAAATCATGTATGCATGCATCATAGAGAAACAGGGCAAGTTCTAGAGTGTTACCACCGTGAGAACTCTCTAAAAAGAAAAAAAAATTTCTGTATAGGCACAAATTTCTCACAGGCTATAGTATCCAGCTAGATTTGTTGACTCAAAATCAAACATCATATCCATTCTACAATCACTCAGTCATGCCATAATTCCAGATTCCAATCCTTATTCATGCAATGTAATTCTTAAATGTTCTAATCACAATTTCCCTATTCTCAAACAAGTTTTCACTGATTCAGCTTTGTAAATCTGGGTCATGCTTTTATCAAAAGTGTCTAATATGTACTCCTACATTGTATGCTAGGAATTAGACAGTAAGTTACTTATCCACAAAAGAATTTTTTTGACCCAAAAAGAATTTCAGACATCCTTTGTTCTCAACATCACTGATTTCCTCAACTAACGCATACCCCAAATTCCCAGATTTAAAATTTGCTGTCCCCAGCAAATAATCAATACTAGGTATGGAAAGAAACAAAATAAGTAGGCGTTATTTGAGGACACAAGATAAACGGAACATCAGTCTACTATAAATCCCAAAATATGTACCAAGGTTCAATGCAAATATCAACAAAAACTGATAAATAAAACAAAAGACAATTCTAAAATGCAGAAACCAAAGTAAACATAAATAAAACATTGAAACAGTAAATAAAATGCAGTCGCAACATTACTCTTCAGCCATAAGGCATCTGGTGCTAGTGGGGGCTCAACTCCTTTTTCCTCTTTCCCTTATCAACTTGCGTGCCCTGAAAGTCAAAAATCCAAGTCCAAGATACCATATGTTCAACAAATCTACACACAGTTCATGGCCTAATCAGTGGACAATGGGAATTCCCAGATTTAGAATAAACTATATCAGGGTAGAATTGACTTCAAGGATGCCTTAACAGTTCATCTAACATTAATTATAAACACTGGCTACAAGTTGGACAAGTAAAAAGGCATCAAACAAAACAAAGAGTGAACACATAGCCACACAGTTAACACGTTTGTGCATACTCAGGCCAATGCTGTCATTCCCAGATTTAGTTGAAATCATATTGTGAACAATAAGATATACAAGCATTCCAAATGATATCAACTATTGAACTACAAGCAAGGAACCAAAATGACTAATGACAAGAAACTTCAAGTTCAGCATAATGATCTTAAACATCCAAGGTTAAACAAACAAGAGCATAGACCACAATGAACAATTACAATCCTAAACTTGAATTCAACGATAATTTACACCAGTATTAAAGCAAGCAAAACAGATTCCTTGATTGAAGCACATTGAGGCAATAAGAATAGATCATATTAAAGTGTAGTGCCTAGACATGTGCTCAACAAAATAGTTCTGAAATATCACCGTGCAAGCAAGTGTAAAACTGAATTCAAACACAATTTCACAACAAAACCTCTCAAAAGATGTTATTCTATCTAAGCATATGAGGCCATCTCAGAATCACAAGAAGCATCATCAGAGAACAACAACATTGAACTGTCCTAATTCAAGCCAATTCCCAGATTTATCCAAGCAACACTACTATGCATTGAAAGCAAACAAACATAATTAAAAATAACACAAAGAAAATAATAAGCACAGATACAGAACACAAGGATGTCCTCCCTGAGTTCATCCTCGGGCCCTTATCTGCTACCTATTTCTCTCATTAGTATCTAGTTCCTCTTCTTGTTCTTCTTCTGGTGGCCATCTGGAACTAGACACCTCTGCTTCCTTCCTTTGTTTCACTAACTTTCGGGTCCTCTTAGCAAGGATTCACGGGTCAGCGGCGCCTCGCATAAACTCTGGAAGCAGGTTAGTAACAAAACAAATCCAACCTTAAGGATAAAATGTTATAATGAAATTGGCTAAAACAATCCCCGGCAACGGCGTCAAAAACTTGTTGCGTACTCGGCAAGTGCACCGGTCGCTCAAGTAATAAAGTGATAAATACAGATATCGTTCCCACGAGGATTGTTTGGTCAATTAAATCATAAATCATATCTCAAGGTTGGATGACAAAAGGTAACTAAGAGAAGTTTGTTAGGCATAAGAAATGTGAAAGCTAAATGTGACATAAACATGAACATAAAAGTAAAGCATTATATACAAGATAATGGTTGTACCAAACGCAACCTAGAGTAACTAGGGAACCCACATC
>PYAF01001441.1:503912-516940 GCA_007407185.1 Glycine tomentella
AGAAGGCTTGGAAGTTGAAGGCTAGGGCTTGGGTGTGAGGGGAAGAGGGTTCTTCCCTCTTCCCTTCCTCTCCTTGCTTACATTTCTACATTCATGCTTCTTTTTGGTTGTACCAAGGCCATCCTTGTTAGGTTTGGCTAGTTCCTTTTGTATTTAGGGCAAGCATTTAATGTGACTTACATTTGGATTGGATTGTAATCAATGTTCATTAATGCTATACTATTTCATTACACTTTGTTTAAATGCTTTCATCTCTTTCTTAGACTTGGCCAATCTTTGTGAGAGGTTAGAGCTAGGGTTCACAATAGGAATATTGGGGCTCTAGTCTTGGAACCAAGTGTGGTGACTTGCTAACATCACCTAGGAATAGGGATGGGTGCTCGTGGCTTGGATTCATTTGTGTGTTTGCTTAATGCTTAACTTACTGAAAATCACTAAGGGATTAGGGTTGGAGTGTGAGTTAAAGAACTAAGTGGCGAGGGATCCAAGCTTAGTCAATATAAGAAGAACACACTAGCTAAATAGGTAGTGTAGGTGAATGTTGCAATCAATCCTTGAAGAATGTTAGAAGCATGGAGTGTGAGTTCCCTAGTTACATTAGCTTACGCTTGGTGCAACCCTTTTCTATCTTGTTTATAATGCTTTATGTTTACATTTAGTCTTTAATTTCCTCCGCACAACAACACATTTCTCTCAAATATTGTTTTTGTCATCCAACCTATTGATACGATTTATAATTTAATTGGTCAAACAATCCTCGTGGGAACGATATCTTACTTATCTCTTTATTGCTTGTACGACCGGTGCACTTGCCGAGTGCGCAACAAGTTTTTGGCGCCGTTGCCGGGGATTGTTTTAGCCAAATTCATTATAAATTTTTATCCTTAAGATTGGATTTCTTTTGTTACTGACCTGCTTCTAGAGTATATGCGAGGTACCGTTAGCCCGGACCAACTCCAGTTTGATCCCGAAATCGAGAAAACCGCGAGGAGGAATCGGAGGTTAGCAAGGTTAAGAAGAGAAGCAGAAGGGTCTAGTTCTCAACCTCTTGAAGAAGAAACATTTGAAGAGGAACTAGACATGGCTGAAAACAACAACGAGCAGCCAAGGCCGGAGGATGAATTAATGGAGAACATTCTTGCTCCATTGTTTGTCCGTCCGGCACCCAGCATAGTCAGGCCACCAATTCAAGCCCATCACTTTGACATCCACCCGTCTCTTATCAGCTTGGTGGAGAAGAACCAATTTGGTGGTGAGGATGATGAGGATCCTCATGACTTTGCTGATCACTTCATGATGATTTGTGATACCATCCGCCATCAAGGAGTGACAGAAGATGCTATTCGACTTCGCCTTTTTCCTTTTGCATTGAAAGGAAAAGCACTCAGGTGGTTACATCGTCAGCCTTCTAATAGCATCACCACTTGGGACGAGTTGATGGCAAGATTCTTCGCTCAGTATTTCTCTATGGAGAAATATAACCGCTTGGTGAATGAGATCACCAATTTCACACAGCTCCATGGAGAAACACTATGTGCGGCTTGGAATCGTTTTCAAGAGCTCATCCGGCGTTGCCCTCAATATGATATGCCAGTGGGGAAGAAGGTGAGGATTTTCTTTAATGGGTTATCACCGGAATCCAAGCTGATAGTTAATGGAGCAGCTGGAGGCTCTATCAGATCAAAAACAGCTGCACAAACCCATGATTTAATAGACTCTTTGGCCAGAACTGAGAATGAAAGTATAGCAGGCCAGCCAAAGAGAGAAGTAATTCATTTGGGTAGCACAGATGCTATGTTGGCTGAGCAAAAGTTGTTATCACAGCAGCTAGCCATCCTCAATGCAAAAATTGACAAGCTAGAGATCTCTAAAGCTCAAGCTTCGTCAATCAAAGCAGGCATGGCTGTGTGTGAATATTGCCAAGGGGACCATGAGTCCAATGTATGTCCAACCTTGGTGGGGGCTGATCCGATTCAAGTCAATGGAGTCTGGTATGACCAAAGGCCACCACAAGGTTATCCGAGGAATTATGGCCAAGCTTCTGGGAGTGGAAGTAACTACCCGAGAAGACCACATGGGGGTGGTTTGGACTATAAATCCAACCATTATTTGCAACCACCACCCATCCCTCCCAAGGAGCCATCTGAGCTTGAAAAAGCTATGTTGCAGCTGGCCAAGACCACAAATGACCACATCCAGAACACTGATGCTTTTATGAATGAGACAAGGTCTCATTTGAAGAATCAAGGTGCATCCATCAGGAATTTGGAGACTCAAATTGGCCAGATATCGAGGCAACTAGTTGAGAGACCCCCGGGTCAATTCCCTAGTGATACTGTCGTTAATCTTAGGGAACACGCTAAGGCCATCACTACTAGGAGTGGCATTGTTATTGCTCCTAAAGAAAAAATAACGGTGGCACCAAGAGGAGAAAAGGGAGTACCACAAGCTGATGCAAGTGCAGAAAATTCTGCAGCACCTCAGAATTCTGCAGAAATTGAAAATTCTGCAATGCCACAAGATTGCAGCAGCTCCAAAGAACCAGAAAAAGACAAAGGAAAGGAGAAGGTCACAGCTGAGCCTAAGCAACCTCTGGATTTTTCCAGATTTGAGAAACCTCCCTATCCCTTAAGGATGAAGCAGCAAAATCAAAAGAAGCAATATGCCAAGTTCCTTGAAATGTTTAAAAAGCTGCAAGTCAATATTCCGTTTGCCGAAGCTTTGGCCAACATGCCAAACTATGCAAAGTTTATAAAGGAATTGCTTTCTAAGAAGCATAAGCTCCAAGAGTGCGAGACAGTGGTTCTAACTGAGGAGTGTAGTGCTATTATTCAGAGCAAAGTTCCACCAAAACTCAGAGATCCGGGGAGTTTTAACATACCTATTGCCATAGGTAATGTTAATGTGGGCAAAGCCTTGTGCGATCTCGGTGCAAGTATCAACTTGATGCCTCTTTCTATTTGTAAGTCATTAGGCATTTCTGAGTTGAAACCCACCCGAGTATCCTTACAGCTCGCTGATAGATCTTTGCGACGTCCTAGTGGGTTCATTGAAGACATCTTAGTCAAGGTGGAGAAGTTTATCTTCCCAGCTGATTTCATTGTTCTAGACATGGAAGAAGGCGAAATACCCGTTCTTCTAGGTAGGCCATTCTTGGCTACGGCTAGAGCTATCATAGATGTGGCTGAAGGGAAGTTGGAGCTGAGAATGTTTGATGAGTCCATCACATTCAATGTACTAGAGGCTATGAAGGTCCCAATGGATAAAGATGATTGCTTCCGGTTGGACGTGTTAGATGATCTAGTTCAGTCCCATGTCTCTTTCGATCAAGAATTCAAAGAGCTGCTGCAAATCCAGGAAGTGGCAGTTATTGAAGAATCAGAGGAGGTAGCCATGGAGGTGTTAGAGAAAAAGGCCACAGACATTGAGGTTGGGGCACCTAAGCTAGAGTTGAAGGAACTTCCAGCAGCCCTTAAGTATGTATTTTTGGGAGAAAATGACACATACCCCGTGATCATTAGCAAAAGCTTGTCTAAAGATGAAGAAGTAAAGCTCATCCAAGTGCTAAAGGCACATAAATCTGCCATTGGGTGGTCCATTTCAGATTTGAAGGGTATCAATCCCTCATTTTGTACTCACAAAATCCTGATGGAGGATGACGTGAAGCCGGTTCGATAGCCCCAAAGACGGTTGAATCCAATGATGAAGGAAGTCGTCCGGAAGGAAGTAGTGAAGCTTCTTGATGCCGGAATGATTTACCCTATATCTGATACCGCTTGGGTGAGCCCGGTTCAGACGGTTCCAAAGAAAGGAGGGGTGACGGTGGTTCAGAACGACAACAATGATCTCATTCCTACAAGAACCATCACGGGTTGGCGCATGTGTGTTGACTATAGAAGACTCAATGATGCGACCCGGAAGGATCATTTCCCTCTTCCCTTCATTGATCAGATGTTGGAGAGACTTGCCGGCCATGCCTTCTATTGCTTTCTTGATGGATATTCAGGCTACAATCAGATTCCCGTGGCACCCGAAGATCAAGAGAAGACAGCTTTCACCTGTCCATTCGGAGTATTTGCTTACAGAAGGATGCCCTTCGGTTTGTGCAATGCGCCCGCGACGTTTCAAAGGTGTATGCTTTCTATCTTTTCTGATATGGTTGAAAAATGTTTAGAGGTGTTCATGGATGATTTTTTTGTTTTTGGCTCTTGCTTTGATGCTTGCTTGTCTAATTTAACTAAAGTTTTGCAAAGATGCCAAGAAACAAACCTTGTTTTGAATTGGGAGAAGTGCCATTTTATGGTACGTGATGGCATTGTTTTAGGCCACAAGATCTCCTCTAAAGGAATTGAGGTAGATGAGGCCAAGCTTATGTTGATTGAAAAATTGCCACCTCCCACAAATGTCAATAGTGTGCGTAGCTTTTTAGGCCACGCCGGCTTCTATAGGAGGTTCATTAAGGATTTTTCTAAGATTGCTAGACCTCTTAGCCAACTATTGACTAAAGAATCTGATTTTGTCTTTGATGAGTCTTGTTTAAATGCATTCAATGTGTTAAAAGAAAAGCTTACAACTGCACCAGTTCTTACAGCCCCTGATTGGAACTTACCATTTGAGCTAATGTGCGATGCAAGCGCTTATGCTATTGGGGCTGTCCTTGGCCAACGTAAGGACAAACTTCTACATGTCATATACTATGCTAGCAAAGTTTTGAATGAGGCATAAATTAACTATGCCACCACTGAAAAAGAAATGTTAGCAGTAGTGTATGCATTGGATAAGTTTAGACCTTACTTGATTGGATCCAAGGTCATTGTTTTCACTGACCATGCTGCTCTTAAGTACTTGTTGACAAAGCAGGATGCTAAGCCAAGGCTGTTGCGTTGGATGTTATTGTTCCAAGAGTTTGATCTTGAGATAAGAGATAAAGCAGGAGTTGAGAACAAAGTTGCAGATCATCTGTCAAGAATTCAAGCCACAAACTTGCAAGATGGGCCTGAACTTGTGATTAATGAGTCCTTTCCAGATGAGCAAATGATGGCTGTCACTGATATACCATGGTTTGCTGATATGGCCAACTATAAGGCTGCGGGAGCCATTCCAGATGACTTGACATGGCAGCAAAGGAAGAAATTCATACATGACGCAAGAAGATATCATTGGGACAGTCCATTCCTCTACTTCCAATGCACTGATGGGATTGTCAGAAGATGTGTGGCTGAGTTTGATGTTCCAAGAATCCTATGGCATTGCCATTCATCCAGCTACGGTGGCCATTTTGGGGGTAATAGAACAGCCCATAAGGTGTTACAGAGTGGGTATTATTGGCCTACCATCTTCAAAGACGCTAAGGCATTTGTGGAGAGCTGCGATAGATGCCAAAGGACGGGAAATATTTCTCGGAAGGATGAAATGCCACTCAACAACATCTTAGAAGTGGAGTTGTTTGATGTTTGGGGCATAGACTTCATGGGGCCCTTCCCCAAGTCTTACTCCAACCAATACATTTTGGTGGCTGTAGACTATGTGTCGAAGTGGGTTGAAGCCACAGCATTGCCTACAAATGATGCTAGAGTAGTTGCAAATTTCTTGAGGAAGAACATCTTTACCCATTTCGGAGTTCCAAGGGCCATAATTAGTGATGGAGGCACACACTTCTGCAACAAGAACATTGAGAGCTTGCTCAACAAATATGGGGTAACCCATAAGGTGGCCACACCATATCACCCACAAACCAGTGGCCAAGTTGAGGTCTCCAACAGAGAATTGAAGAGAATTTTGGAGAAGACTGTTGGGAACTCACGGAAGGATTGGTCAAAGAAGTTAGATGATGCTCTGTGGGCCTACCGGACAGCCTTTAAGACACCAATTGGTATGTCACCATATCAGTTGGTGTATGGGAAATCTTGTCACCTTCCGGTAGAATTGGAACATAAGGCTATGTGGGCCACCAAGTTCCTCAATTTTGAGCTCTCCAAGGCTACTGAGAAGAGATTGTTGCAGCTGAACGAACTTGATGAATTCCGACTTGCTGCATATGAGAATGCAAAGCTATATAAGGAGAAGACCAAGAAGTGGCACGACAAGCACATCCATCCCAAAGAGTTTGTTCCAGGTCAACAGGTATTATTGTACAACTCGCGGTTGCGGTTGTTTCTAGGTAAACTCAAGTCTAGATGGTCTGGCCCATTTGTAGTGGTAAAGGTTTTTCCCTATGGCACCATAGAGATCTCACCTCTGGACTCTAACCAACCCTTCAAGGTTAATGGATGGCGGCTGAAGCCATACCATGGTGGTCCAATTGACAGGGATGTAAATGCAATCCCTTTGAGCTCCCCTAATCCTTAGAGGATGAAACGTCAGGCTCGTGACGTTAAACAAGCGCTTGTTGAGAGGCAACTCAACTGTTTTCCTTTCTATTTTATCACTTTCTTTTCTTGGAATAGTGTACTTCATTCATTTACTTTTCTGTTATGATATCTTCTCTGTTGTTAGCGTTTTTCTTTATGATAGTTCATGTTGTTCCTTATTGCATATGTATAGAAGTAATTTAGGTTTCAATCATGCTTGTTTTGTTGGTTGCTGCTTATTTTCATTCAAGTATAAAGGCATAATATCAGGAATAGCAGTGCATTGGGGTTGAATGAGCTGAAATGTCAGATATGCTATGACAATAGCCCTCACTGGAGTCCGGCGCTGACGGCGTGGAGTCCGCGCTACCCGCGCGGTGACTCCCCTGGAAGGCCAAAACTCACTGGAATTTCGCGCCACCAGCGGGGAACCCCACGCCTCCAGCGTGGGCTGCATTTATTGCCCTGTACGTGGCGCTGTTGGCGCAGAAACCGCGCTATCAGCGTGGAAGCCTCTGCCACCCCGCGCTGGTAGCGCCAAGTACACGCTAGGGGTGCCAGGTCCTTTGGTCGTTCTGCTTACCCGCGCTGGTCGCGTGGTATCGGCGCGGGCGGCGTGGACTTGCTGACGCAGTTTTTTTTAAGTTTCAAAATTTTGAAACTTCCAATTTCTTTTTCCCAAAACCTCCGTAACCCGCGCCCATTCTGAAACTCCCACACCATTACTCCTTTCTTCTCCTAACCCCACCTTTGAAACTCCATTCTCATTTCTTCACATTCTCTTTCTCATTTCTGTCTTCTCTCTCTCGCACACATATCACTCTCTCTCTTCTCCCATTGCTATTTCACATTTTCACACAAGTGGACTTCATTGCTGTTCAAGTTTTCAAATTCCAGTGCACTGCACTACTATGGCTCGCGATAAGGGAAAGCAAGCAGACAAGGGCAGACAAAAAGCTACAGCTGGAGCTAGCAGCAAGCGACCGAGGACTGCAGACTTTGATGAAGGCCGTTTCCGCTCCAAGGAGTATCAGGACCGCTTTGAAAAGTGGTATTTGCCAAAGCGGGTCATTCCAGAAAGGAGAATTGATTGGGAATCCCTACCTGCTGACTCCCCTATTGTAGAAGTCATTGACCGTCGTAAGTGGCACACATTGGTCAGCTTTGCTGAACCAAGTTCCAGCTCCATCTTGAAGGAGTTTCTAGCCAATGTGGAGAGAGAGACAGTGGAAGATAGGCGGCGCAGTTGGGTTAGGGGGTGGTGGTTCCATTTGACCCCCAGTTTATTGAAGAGTTTCTGCGGACCTCTTACCAGAGCATTCGCCATTGTGGCTTTGCTCGCCGCTTCTACAGAATGCAGCCTCTCCCATGCACTGGTAGGGCCAGATATCGAGATGACATGCCCCAAATTGCTACTGAGATTCGTAGGGGCATTACCATGAGATTTTCTGCTTGGAAGATGAAGACTGGGACAGATAATATCCCTGAAAAGTTGAGGAGGCAAGAGCTGAATCCGGAAGCTGATTTTTGGCACCAGTTCATCAACTCTACTATCCTTCCTTCCACTAACATGACGGATGTCAATGTGGAACGTGCATGCCTCCTCTATGTTCTGCTGCAGGACCTTAACCTTGACATTGCTTCAGTTCTCTCAGATAGAATCCTTCATATGATCAGAGATGGTAGCACCCGCTCATTGCTTGCTCATTCCTCCTTAATTTATCATCTTTATGAGCATGCTGGGCTTGATATTCCAGAGGACGAACCAAAAGATGTGACGGTTGGCACCACCATGACCCTGAGGCATTATTTGGACTCAATGAAGCATTCCCTTCAAGACCAGTTAATCAGGACAGCCGACCTCTCACAAGCAGAAATGGATGCTCGTAGCCCCCGCAATGTACCACACGAAGGCCTGGGAGAACCTCAATATCAGATTCCAGTTCCTCCCCCTGCACCAGCCCATTCTCCTCCACCAGTAGCTTCACCCCCACCTCGTCAGGATGCAGCTTCTTCTTCCAGCCACGCCCCTAGACGTGAGCATATTTTTGAAGACTCACCCATCAGGCGCCTCATCATCCAGAGGCAGTGGCAGACCCTGGTCACGTTCGCAGAGCCAAGTTCCAGCTCCATTCTTAAGGAATTCTTGGCTAATGTGAACAGGGACACAGTAGAGGAGGACAGGGTCAGCTGGGTCAGAGGTGTGCGGGTCCCCTTCGACTATTATGCGATTGAAGACTTCTTGGGGACCTCACATAACATACATGGCCATTGTAGATTCGCAATGATCTACAACAAGATGCAGCCAATCGCCGGTACAGGTAAAAGCATATACCGGGATGACATGCCTCAGTTGGCAGATGAACTGAGGCATGGCATCACCAGTAGATTCACACAGTGGAAGACCAAGACCAGGTCAGATTGGGTTCCAGAGAAGCTGCACAGGCATGACCTCACGGGGGAAGCAGAGTTCTGGCATCAGTTTGTGAACTACACGGTCATACCATCGACGAATCTGACCGATGTGAACATAGAGAGGGCAACTATGCTGTTTGTGCTGATGGGGGACATGAACCTCAACATTTCTCGGGCCCTCTCAGATAGGATTCTCCACATGATCTAGGACGGCAGCCCCCGCTCCCTTCTTGCCCACCCCTCTCTTATTCTTCATTTATGCCGGCGTGCTGGGGTCATCATCCCTGAGGATGAGCAGATGGATGTTCAGGTGGCTCTCTCGATGACTCCGAAGACTTATGCCGATTCTGTGAAGAATGCGGCTAAGGCACAGCTTCTACGAGCATCCGAGATGACTCAGGAGCAGATAGATGGGAGGAGCCCTCGTCCGTTACCTCAGGCACATGATGAGAGTCCTGATCATTCGCCACATCCACCTCCACAATCAGGCACTTCTTCTCAGCCTCCACCAGCACAGGATGCACCTTCTGCTCCCAGTCATGATCCTCCCCGCGAGCACATCTTCGAGGACTCCATCACCTACGTGCGGATGCGACAGCAGATCACACTGATGCAGAGGCAGTTGGAGCAGCAGACCATTCTTATACAGAGAATGCAGGCACAGATGGACGACCAGTCCCGGAGTCTCACAGCTTTATGCCAGCATTTCTCTGTGGATCCTACCGGCTCTCCTACCCAGCCTCCTCCACTGGCGTTCGCACTTCCATCATCACCAGCACCTGCAGCAGACCCTCCAGTTGACCACTCACCAGGACAAGCAGACGACACCATGCATGAGGAGTGATTATTCCTTGTTACATTTTATTTACTTTTATTGTCTTTTATTTATGTTTACTTTGATTCTGCACAGTAGATATTACATACTTTTTGTTGAACTCTGTGGTTAGCTCTGTGGCATTCTGTTTCAATTATCAGTTTTAGTAATATTTGCATTGAGTCTTGGTACATATTTTGGGATAGAGCTTAGATTGATGTTCTGGTTATCTTTGTGTCCTCAATTAACACCTACTTATTTTGTTTTCTTTCCATACCTAGCATTCATTATTTGCTGGGGACAGCAAATTTTAAATCTGGGAATTGGGGGTAGGCGTTAATTGAGGAAATTAATGACGTGAGAACAAAGGAAGTCTGGAATTCTTTTTGGAGTGAAAATTCTTTTTGTGGATAAGTAACATACTGTCTAATTCCTAACTTAAACTATAGGAGTACATATTAGACACTTTTGATATGATAAAGCATGACCCAGATTTAACAAAGTTGAATCAGTGAAGACATGATTGAGAATAGGGAAAATTGTGATGAGAACATTTAAGAATTACATTGCATGAATAATGATTGGAATCTGAGATTATTGCATGACTGAGTGATTGTTAGAATGGATATGATGTTTGATTTTGAATCAACAAATCTAGCTTGATACTATAGCCTGTGTGAGAAATTGTGCCTATACAGAAAATTTTTATTTTTAGAGAGTTCTCACGGTGGTAACACTCTAGAACTTGACCTGTTTCTCTCTGATGTATGTATGATTGATGTGATAAAGGCAATTTTATTCTTTTAAGCTTGAGCCAAATAGCCTTCCCTGAAAATTATAATCCTTTGCTAGCCCTTTGAGCCTGAGACCTAATTGTTCAAAAACCTGATAAAGAAAATATAAACCACTATCATAACCTCACCTTGCTTGAGATTGGAATGCAAATATGATTTTTGGATGAAAGAAAAGAATTCAGTTGAAAAATTGTTAGAAATGAAGAAAAATCAAAAGATGGTCTGAAATTAAATGAAAGAAAAAGGGAAAAGCACAAAAAAATGAAAATGGAAGTGCAAAAGAAAAAGAAAATGTTAAAAAGAGGTAGTGGACTGAAAATTAGAATGAAAATCTGAATGAATGGGAAAGTTGATGTTATTTCAATCTCAAGATTATTTAGTCACTTTCCAAATATTTCCACTCCCTGAGCCAAGCCAAATTACAACCTTGAAAGTCCTTTTGATCAAATGTGCATGTATTGTGTTTTCTTAGGAAAATTGAGAATATGGTCAAGCCTATGGTAGTGCTAGAGCTGTGGTGGATTGAGAGAATACCCAAACACTAGAGTGTTGAGTGAATTTTACATCCGTGAGAGGTATTCAAGTTAGACTCATTGTTTGATGAATGTGAAAAGCTTTGTGTGACATCTTGAATTGGTTCAGTTATTTGTAGCATTTTAAACTTCGGGATTGTTGTTCAACATTGTGCCTGAAACTCTTGAACCCTTTCTTTCCTCATAAATCTTTATCCATTGCTGAGGACAGCAATATTTAAATCTGGGAATTGTTTGATAGGCTCTTAGCATATAGTGTTTTCAAGCCAAAAGAACCAAGGATTTAGTCAAAAAGTGCATCAATTATTGCTCATGAATGTCACAATCATTTACAATCCTTTAGAAGCATTATTTTGAGTTTAAGTGTGCAATTCATGGCAGGAACTCAGCAACAGGAGGAAGAAGGCCGCGCCACCAGCGCGGGTCTGGCGCCACCAGCGCCAAAAGGCTGAAAAAGAAGAGTTTTTCTCTGCCATCTCACGCCGCCAGCGTGGGATCCGCGCCGCCAGCGCCAAAGCCTCTGCCAATCCGCGCTGCCAGCGTGGTGTTGGCGCTTCCAGCGCCATTGAAGCAGAAATTGCCCATTCTTCTCTGCCTGTCCGCGCCACCAGCGCGGTAACCCGCGCTACCAGCGTGGGACTCTGCGACTTGTGTAATTTTAAATGCTGCTGAGGGCAATTCTGGGATTTCACATGTCCCTTATAAATAGCTCAGCTTCAACATTGAATGCACGTTTTTTGCACTGAAAGAAACACACAACAAAGGTTCTTGAAGGCTTGTGAAGGCTTGGCTAGGGCTTGGGAGTTGAAGACCAAGTGGAGATTCTTCTTCATCTTCTTCGTCCTTGTACTTCAGCTGGCCCCATTCTTTTGTAAGCTTCATGCCAACCATGACTAGGGTTGGCTAGTTTTATTTTGTAGCTAGGGCCAAGCATTTAATGTAATCCCCATTGAGATGTATTGAATGCTATATTTTCATTTATCAAAAGTTATTTTATTGCACTTTGTACTTCTCCTTCTTCTTTTGCCTAGACTTAGCTAACCTAGGTAAAAGCTTAGAGCTTAAGTTCACAATAGACATATTGGGGCTTGGGTTTCAGACCTAAGTGTGGTAACTTGCTAACATCACCTAGACATAGGGATGGGTGCTTGCAACTTAACTTATTTATGCGTTGTTTAATGCTTAACTTGCTTAAGATCACTAAGAGATTAGGGTTGGATGGTGGGTTAAAGAACTAAGTGGAAGAGACATCAAAGCTTAGTCAATATAAGAAGAACGCATCGGTTGAATAGCTTAGATAATTGAATATAGTGATCGATACCATTTCATTGGGAGGAGCATTGAATGTGGGTTGCCCTAGTTACATTTCCATACATATTATTATCTCTTTAATCATCTGTTGATATTAGTTAATGTTCACATTTAGCTTTAATATATTTGTTACTTACACAACAACAATCTATTCAATTCAATTATCGTCCAACTTATCGATTAAGTTTATAGTTTAATTGGCCAAACAATCCTCGTTGGGAATGACAAATCCCTTTCTTATCATTTTACTACTTGTACGATCGGTGCACTTGCCGAGTTCGCAACAAGTTTTTGGCGCCGTTGTCGGGGATCGAACCCGGGTCGTCCGCGTGACAGGCGGAAATACTTACCACTATACTGAGAGTGATTGATTGCGCCCTAGACACTTGAGTGATGAGTGAATTTTATCCAGTGAGGGTGTTCAAGCTAGATTGTGTTTTGTGATGAAACTGAAAAACATTGTTGAAGTTTAAAACAAAAGCTCAGTTGTGTATAGCAATTTTGGATTCTTTGATTTCTTCTGTGATGCTATGATTGAATTTCTTTCCTTGATCCCTTGTTCAAGATCTTTGTCATTGCTGGGGACAGCAATGTTCAAATCTGGGAATTGTTTGATATGTGCCTAGCACATGATGTTTCCAAGCTTAATCAAGCCATTAAATGCATCATTTTACACGATAATAGCTTCCATTTGGTGTGAATATGACGCATATGCTTTAATGATATAATTTGGTCAAGATTGAAGTGTTTTAGCAGGAAAAATGAGCAAAATGAGAAGCAGAGAAGATCAACAGAAACCATGGCGCGACCA
>PYAF01001441.1:517040-566183 GCA_007407185.1 Glycine tomentella
GGGAATTTCTCTGGAAGTTGGCGCGACCCGCGCCAAGACCCACGCCGTCAGCGCCATTGAAGAAAGTAATGGCGCGGCCAGCGCCAAACTCCATGCGATCCGCGCCAGGCTTTAAAACTGCTTTTCTGCAATGCTGTCAAGGGCTAACTTGGGGATTTCACTTCCCCAAGTATAAATAGCAACACCCACTTCAGTTCTGAGGACCTTTGGACGAAAATATTCACCAAGGAAGGAAGAAGAAGGCTTGGAAGTTGAAGGCTAGGGCTTGGGTGTGAGGGGAAGAGGGTTCTTCCCTCTTCCCTTCCTCTCCTTGCTTACATTTCTACATTCATGCTTCTTTTTGGTTGTACCAAGGCCATCCTAGTTAGGTTTGGCTAGTTCCTTTTGTATTTAGGGCAAGCATTTAATGTGACTTACATTTGGATTGGATTGTAATCAATGTTCATTAATGCTATGCTATTTCATTACACTTTGTTTAAATGCTTTCACCTAATATTGGGGCTCTAGTCTTGGAACCAAGTGTGGTGACTTGCTAACATCACCTAGGAATAGGGATGGGTGCTCGTGGCTTGGATTCATTTGTGTGTTTGCTTAATGCTTAACTTACTGAAAATCACTAAGGGATTAGGGTTGGAGTGTGAGTTAAAGAACTAAGTGGCGAGGGATCCAAGCTTAGTCAATATAAGAAGAACACACTAGCTAAATAGGTAGTGTAGGTGAATGTTGCAATCAATCCTTGAAGAATGTTAGAAGCATGGAGTGTGAGTTCCCTAGCTACATTAGCTTACGCTTGGTGCAACCCTTTTCTATCTTGTTTATAATGCTTTATGTTTACATTTAGTCTTTAATTTCCTCCGCACAACAACACATTTCTCTCAAATATTGTTTTTGTCATCCAACCTATTGATACGATTTATAATTTAATTGGTCAAACAATCCTCGTGGGAACGATATCTTACTTATCTCTTTATTGCTTGTACGACCGGTGCACTTGCCGAGTGCGCAACAGGAAGCCATTTATCATATAAAATGATGCATTTAACGATCTATTTGAGCTTGGAAAGCATCATGTGCTAGGCACATATCACCTGTATCCACATGCACGGATTTGTTAAAAAAAAATGAAGAAACGTGCAATTTATACATCAGCTCATTCAATATATGTTTTTTTAATCTTTTATATATTAAAATTGAAGAAGATGTCATCCAATTATACATCTCACCATTACCACAAACTTCTATCCCAACTTCGTTTCTGGTCTATACTGAAGAACATGGCCGATTTTGTTGTCTTCAATATTAGTGAATCACTGCTAAGGAAGCTTGCTTCTTATGTTTCTGAAGAAGCTTCTCGAGCCTATGATCTGTACGAGGATGTACAAAGCATCAAAGACACCTTGTCATTGCCAAAGGTGTGTTGCTGGATGTAGAGGAGAAGAAGGATCGGAAGCATGGGTTGAGCAAATGGCTCAGGCAGATTCAAAACATATGCTTAGATACTGAAGATGTACCGGATGCATTTGAGTGCCAAAATTAAACATGAGAAAGCAAGTTGTCAAAACTACAGGCAGCACCAGGATGAAGATAGGCCACTTCTTTTCTTCGTCTAGTTCTCTTGTTTTCCATTTTAGGATGGCTCGTCAACTCAAAAATGTTAGCATAAATTGAATAAAGTAGTAGCTGATGGGGCTAAGTTTGGTCTTGATAGGATTGATGTTGATCACAAACTTCTGCAGAGCAGAGAAATGACTTATTAGCATGTTGATGCTTCAGGGGTGATAGGAAGGGACAATGATATGGAAGAAATCATAAGGTTTTTTATGCAACCTCACCTTGATGGTGATGGTGATGGATTTAGAGGCTTTTAAAAAAAAAAAAACTAAAAGGTATTTGCAAGGAATATAATTAATTTTATTTTCATAGATGGAAAATTAATATTTAATTTTATTTGATTAAATTTCTCCCTGACATGCACATAAATGTATTTGCAAGATAGGAATATAATTATTAAAAAAAGGTCAAATGTATTTGCAAGGTACCGGTTAATATATTATGGTAATTGGCATATTGAAAAACAAGTATATTGTGGACATCTGAAAATATAGGGAGGAGGACCAATGTCATTCAGGTGCCTGATTATCCACTATGGTCATCGGTCATCCTTACTATTCATATTGGAATAACAAGTGTTTATGAATGGGAAGGAAGAGAACAATGACCGCAACATACAATTCAATCCCAACTACATTCTGTTCTTTCCTGCAGAACATGGCCGAATATTTTGTCTTCGATATTAAAATCACTGCTTAGGAAGCTTGCTTCTTCTGTTTATGAAGAAACTTCTCGAGCTTATGATTTGTATGAGGATGTGCAAAGCATCAAAGACACTTTGTCAATTGTGAAAGGTGTGCTGTAGGATGCTGAGGAGAAGGAACAAGGGCAACCTCACCCTCGTGGTGATGGTCATGGAGATAAAAGTGTGCGTGTTATTCCCATAGTGGGTATTGGAAGCTTGGGAAAGACCACCGTTGCAAAGTTGGTTTACAATGATAAGAGGATGGATGAACTTTTCCAATTGAAGTTGTGGGTGTGTATCTCTGATGAATATTTCCATCTATTGCCCTTGCTCAACAAGAAAACATTAGCAGCTTAGATATTGAGCAATTACAAAGTTGTCTTAGGGTTTGTTTGGGTAAGCTTCTTTTGAAATACTTTTTGATATGTGCCTAGCACATGATGTTTCCAAGCGCAATTAGATCATTAAATGCATCATTTTATATGATAAATAGCTTTCAATTGGTGTGAATGTAATTTATGAGCTTCAATGAGATATTTTGGTTTAGATTGACTGTTTAGCAGGTGAATAGCTAAGGAATTATGCAGAGAAGAAGGTCTGTCGCCATCAAGCCTATGTACAATCGGGGGTACATAGGCTAGTTCTGCATGTTGGCGCCATCAGCGTGGATACCCACACTACCAGCGTGGGATGTGAAGTAAAGAAGCAATTTTCTCTGAAATTCCACGCTACCAGCGTGGGAGTCTACAAAGTCTGCATAATGAGGGCAAAATGAAGATTTCACAGGCTACACTATAAATACTTGAAGCCTCAGCATTTGAGAGGACTTCTGGAGCACGAAAATCACTTGGAAAAGGGTTTGAGAAAGCTTGGGAGTTGAGCTAGGGCTAGGGTGTGAGGGGAAGAGGGTTCTTCCCTCTTCCTTTCTTCTCCTTCTTCCTTGTACATATCATCAAGTATGCTTCTTTTTGTTGTACCAAGGCCATCTATTCTAGGTTTGGCTAATTTCTCTTGTAATTAGGGCAAATACTCTATGTAAATCTCATTTGGAATGGATTAAATGCTATTGTTCATTTATGCTATGTTATTTTGCTACACTTTGATTGAACATTCTCATCTCTTGCGTAGACCTGATCAATCTAGTTAGAGCTTAGAGCTAGGGTTCACAATAGGGATATTGGGGCTCTAGTCTTGGAACCAAGTGTGATGACTTGTTTTACATCACCTAGGGATAGGGATGTAAGCTTGCAATCTTTCTAGTGCATCACTTAATGCTTAACCTAATAGACGCTACTAAGGAATTAGGGTGTTGAAAAGGGTTAAAGGGTTAATGTCACTAAGGGATTAGGGCTTAACTATTAATGAATGAGGATGCATGATTGAGTAGCTAGTATAGATGAATGTTGCGAACAATCCATGTAAGAATGTCAGGAGCATTAAGTGTGGGTTTTCTTAGTTACATTAGCTTACGTTTGGTACAACGATTATCTATCTTGTTTATAATATCTTATGTCTATATAGCTTTTAAATTACTTTATTTCACACACACCACAATCATTTCTCTCTTATCTTTTGTCATCCAATCTTGAGATACAATTTATAATTTAATTGGTCAAACAATCCTCGTGGGACGATAACTCTTTTTATCACTTTATTACTTGAGTGACCGATACACTTGTCGAGTCCGCAACACTTTTAAAAGAAGAAAAAAAATGAGATGAATTTTTCCATAAGCAAAAATAAGCTCTTCATTAAATAATTTTTAGAAACTCATCAATATAATTTCTCTAAAAGATGAGATGAAATCTACAAATGAACTAATAGAAAACTAATTTTAGCTTACGGAGAAGTTCATTTCATTTTTCTTCTTCTTACTTTCTTCTTCTAAAAGTACTTCTAAAGAAGTTTACATCCAAACAGGTCCTTATATACAAGCTTTTTGGTCAGAAATATTTACTAGTGTTGGATGATATATGGGGTGATTATCGTGCAAAATAGATAGAGTTGAAAGATTTAATAAAAGTCGGTGAAGGGGGAAGCAATATTTTATTGACATCACGAAGTAACTCAACTACTTCAATGTTGGGCACTGTTCCCTCATATGTTTTAGAAAGTCTTTCTATCTGTAGCATTGTTTATCTCTATTTGTCAAATGGGCATTTAAGAAAGGTGAAGGAAAAAAAAACATCCAAATTTAGTGGATATCGGAAAAGAAATTTTGAAAAAATGCAGAGGGGTTCCACTAGCTGTGCGAATTTCTGCATCTTGAGTTTTTTCCAGTGCAACAAACATTGCCTCAATGGATTCAAGGAGCCGCAGACACTTTACAGACTCTTAATTTTAAATTTTCCCATTCTTAAGATGCTTCCTGAGTGGCTGATAGCAATTACACATTTTAAGATGCTCCATATTATTAACTGTCCTCAACTATTATGAGTCAGTTTGGATACAAGGTTATAAGTGTTTTTGAGAGCTTCTTTACTTTATATTTTCAGTAAAAAAAACTCTCAAAAACACTTGTGACTTGTATCCAAACAGTCTCTATGTCTCCCAATTGACATGCATTGCCTGACTGCCCTTGAAGATTTGAGCATAGATGTTTGTCCTGAATTGTATAAAAAATGTCCGGCACAATCTGGTGAATACTGGTCCTTCATTGCTCCCATCAAACACGTTTCCATTGGAGAAACAAAACAAGAGAAACTTGTTTTTCAAATGCAGACATGGATCCGGTTGAGATTGCGTGATAAGTAACACAAAAATGTTGCGCAGGCTTGGAGACAGTAATGTAAAACATTATCATGTATGAAATCGTTGACCCTGAAATTTGAAAAATCATGTGGTTGCTAAAATTAAAATATATAGTGAATCCCTGGCTCAAGTCTTGTGGATAATTGGTGCGAGTCCAGTGGCTTATACCTTTGGTAGGGTAAACTGGGTGGGAACAATGTAAGTGTTGAAGAACTTGGAAATCATTGATATCGTATTGCCGTTGTTAAATGCTCAGGAATTTTTAGAGACCTTTTCATCAATCAGGTATTACTTCTCTTGCTGTTTTTTAGTTAATGGCAGCTAAGACCAATTTCGTAGACCTCGTGTTCCATCATTGATTGAATATTGCTATTATTGATTAGAATGGCAACTTGCACTTCGCATATTTTAATATTGTTACCACAAGAGTCATGGCATAGGAAATACTGAGTTCCGACCTTTTCTTTGCATCTCAATAATATCCTTCATTGAAAGCATAACGATTGCTACATCAGAAACCCTGATAATAATTGAGTTAACAGTTTTGCATAAGAGCTAACTTATTTTATTAGGCTGTTGGTTGCAAATTACTTTGGTTGCTTATTAGTTTATTTATTCAATACTCAGATGAATCTTCTGGATAGAGCAGTGAAGATGGTTTCTGAATTAGATGAACCAGCACTCAAGCAAAACAAAACTATGTAAGAAAGCATGCATTAGAACAAGCTCCTGCCCATGGAATTGAAGTTCTCAAGAGGCAGCAAAAAGGTCTCCAACTTCTCTGGATCGTACTCCTCAAACATAAACCTGGCTGTGGATAATTTTTCAATGTAATGTCGAGAAGCAGCTCCAGTACATGTATCATAGCAGAAAGTCTTTTGTTTTTTAGTGTGATGCTCCTGGTGCATGCATAACTGAGAAAAGAAAAGTCTTTGAGATGGCTCTGAGCACAGAGCAGGCCACATTCCAAAACCTTGATTTATGTGAAATTTCCCTCACTGATGTCAGCTATTACATAGACTCAGACCCTACTAATCTGGTTCAAAATCTAAGGGAAGATGGGAAGAAGCTTAATCCATACATTGCTAATGCAATACAACCACAGCACATACTCAGGTATAAATGGCTGCAGCGAGTCTCCTATTTTCAGCCTTGTTTTGATAGTTCTCCAAACTAGAAAAGATCTCCTCCAATCACATTGACTTTGTATTATAGATATTGAATTTCTTTGAACTTCTTGACAAATATTTCTTTCAGGAGGGTACACTTGTTGAGACAATGATCAGTCATCAGCGAAGCTGGTGAACACTCTGCACCGATGTCATAGTGACATACAAAACACTTGCTGAGACAATTAGACTTGAAGCAGGGAATGAAGCTGTTGAACCCGCCAAATTGGTATCAAGGATGTTTTCTAGTTGTTATGAGGGTGCTTGTGAGATCAACAAGAGACTCACCAATACAGTGGGGTGGAGTGTAACTTCAGGCCAAGTTCACAATTGGGATTAAGAAGCTAACACAACTTTCATTCAAGATAAACAAATTCTGAACAAACTCATTAACTCTGATCCAAACTCCTTCTAGAAACTGGTGCAGACATTCTTGGAAGCCAATGGATGTGGTTACTGGGAAACTACAGAATATTGAGAGGCTCAGGAAGTTGTACTAAGAAGTGGTAGACAAAATTGAAGGCTTTGTTCTTTGATGTTCATAGCTAATTAGCTATTACTTAGAAGAACATACAACAGAGAAGAGAAAAGCATCCTTCTATTGTGATTTTTTTCCTTCTCTCTTTTTTTGAGATCAAATCTCCTTTGTGCAGTTTTGAACTTCAACCCCTGAGAACTAATAAAGGTTTTAGTTCAAAATTGATTGCTTAGATTATTTTCTTACATGAGTACTCTATGGAGAAAAAAATTTCCTTTGTGCAGTTTTGAACTTCAACCCCTGAGAACTAATATAGGTTTTAGTTCAAAATTGATTGCTTAGATTATTTTCTTACATGAGTACTCTTTGGAGAAAAAAATGAAAAGGTAAAATACATTGAAATTCTCCATTAACTAAACTCAATGTACCTTAACTTTTATAGAAGTTGTGATAAAAGCTTCTATAAAAGTCAAGCGCATAAATTGATTTTATTGTATGCGAAAAGTGAAATTCATATTATCATTTTACATTTTTCTTCTATAAGAGCTTAAATTTTGAGAAATTTATTCAAACTGAGGCAATATCTCTACTAAATTTCAATGGAAATAAGTGTAAAAGAATTTTACACACACAGTGCATGCATACACTATTTTTATATTTTTTTTTTAGAGATTTGATTACAATTTTGAAATTAATGAAATCTAACTGCCATATTAAAATTGCTACTTACCTTCTAGACCCCGATAAATTTATTGGAGCATGGACCTTATGATGTGCTTATCCACCTAGAAGTCGCTCATCTATTGTTTGACTTTGTTATATCAAACATGTATGAGTTACGGTTAAAAAATTTGCATATATAATGCGTTGTAACTAGATATTCAATAAAATTTATTTTCTATCAGTTCAGAAATTGAGTCATACTTTATACGATTAGAAATTTCAAGAATATCAATGTTATAATTTGTAATTATTTTAAAAAGTTTAAATATAAAATAAAACATCTAAAAATATCTATCAGTATTTTTGGAGGCTTATATGAAAAATGTAAAAAGAATATAATAATAAGTGGGTAAACTTTCGTTTTTATAAAAAAAAAAAAAAGTGAATATAGTTTTTTTAAGGTTATAAATTATTTTTTTGGGATTTCTTTATAAGAAAACAAAATATTTACATTATAAAATGTCGATACCTAGATTTCCTTATAAACTTGTTGTTGTTGACATGTTATTCATATTTTTTTTAAATGTTTATTTTATAGTAAATGTAAAATAATTTTAACTGTACCTTATCTAATCATAAATCGATATGAGTTTTATTAAGACAATTGTTATAAAATTAATAACTTATCATAATATTGTGAGTACATAATTTCTTTTTCTCTTGTATAAAACATACGAAAGATTGATTTCAACTAAACTTCACTTTATATTTTTCCAATTTTGATATTAATAATTGTTTTAAAAAATGGATAACATTACAGATCAGCTTTTATACTTATTGCGAATTTAGAGTTCGTACTATATAGCAGTTCTCTTATTTTGACTTAATGTATCCCTCAAGTACACATATATAAATGTGCATACAAGGTGTCAGTTTACACACTATTCATATTGGAAAAACAAGTGTATATGAACTGGAAGGAGGACCAATGACCACACCACAAACATCTATTCTAACTCCGATTCTGCTATTTTCTGAAGAAAATGGCTGAATCATTTGTCTTCTATATTGCTGAATCGCTGCTGCAGAAGCTTGCTTCTTATGTTTCTGAAGAAGCTTCTCGAGCCTATGATGTGTACGAGGATCTTCAAGGGATCAAAGGCACCTTGTCAATTGTGAAAGGTGTGCTGTTGGATGCAGAAGAGAATAAGGAGCAGAAGCACGGGTTGTGCGAATGGCTCAGGCAGATTCAAAACGTTTGCTTTGATGTTGAAGACGTATTGGATGGATTTGAGTGCCAAAACTTGAGAAAGCAAGTTTCAAAGCATCAGGCAGCACCAGGATGAAGGTAGGCCACTTCTTTTCTTCGTCCAATTCTCTTGTTTTCCGTCTTAGGATGGCTAGTCAAATCAAACATGTTAGGCATAGATTGGATAAGATAGCAGCTGATGGGAACAAGTTTGGTCTAGAGAGGATTTCTGTTGACCACAGACTTGTGCAAAGGAGAGAAATGACTTATTCACATATTGATGCTTCAGGAGTGATTGGAAGGGACAGTGATAGGGAAGAAATTATCAAGCTTTTGATGCAACCTCACCCTCATGGGGATGGTGATGGAGATAAAAGTGTGTGTGTTATTCCCATAGTAGGTATTGGAGGCTTGGGGAAGACTACACTTGCAAAGTTGGTGTTCAATGATAAGAGGATGGATGAACTTTTCCAATTAAAGATGTGGGTGTGTGTCTCTGATGACTTTGACATTAGGCAGATAATTATTAAAATCATCAACTGTGCTTCAGCTTCTGCCTCAACTCCATCGGTTGCTCTTGCTCACCATGAAAGCATTAACAACTTAGATATTGAGCAGCTACAAAGTCAACTTAGACACAAGCTTTCTGGTCAGACGTATTTACTAGTCTTGGATGACATATGGAATGATGATCGTGCAAAATGGATAGAATTAAATGATTTAATAAAAGTTGGTGTATTGGGAAGTAGAATTTTAGTGACAACACGGAGTAATTCAATTACTTCAATGGTGGGCACTGTACCCTCTTATGTTTTAGAAGGTCTGTCTGTGGAGAATTGTTTGTCTCTGTTTGTCAAATGGGCATTTAAGGAAGGTGAAGAAAAAAAATATCCAAAACTAGTGGAGATCGGAAAAGAGATTATGAAAAAATGCCGAGGGGTTCCACTAGCTGTGCGAACTTTAGGAAGTTCCTGTTCTTAAATTTTGATTTAGAAAGGTGGGAGTTTGTAAGAGACCATGAGATCTGGAACTTAAACCAAAAGAAAGATGACATTTTACCTGCCCTAAAGTTGAGCTATGATGAAATGCCATCTTATTTGAGGCAGTGTTTTCTGTTCTTTTCTCTTTATCCTAAAGATTTTTGCTTTACTGGTGGTCGTATTGCTCATCTTTGGCTGGCACTTGGATTACTTCGATCCCGAGTTGGAATTCAAAAGATAGAGAATATTGCAAGACAATATATAGATGAGTTACATTCTAGATCATTTCTTGAGGATTTTATGGATTTTGGCAACTTTTACTATTTCAAGGTACATGATTTGGTACATGATCTTGCGCTATATGTTGCGAAAGGGGAGCTTCTTGTGGTAAACTCCCGTACTCGCAACATACCTGAGCAAGTAAGGCATTTATCGATTGTTGAAATTGATTCATTTAGCCATGCATTGTTTCCCAAGTCCAGAAGAGTGAGAACTATATTGTTTCTGGTAGATGGAGTGGGTGTTGACAGTGAAGCTCTTTTGGATACATGGATAACAAGATACAAATACCTACGGGTTTTAGATTTAAGTGATTCCACCTTTGAGACTCTACCTGATTCAATATCTAAGTTGGAGCATCTGCGAGCTCTCCATGTTACAAATAATTGCAAAATAAAAAGACTCCCTCATTCTGTATGCAAACTCCAAAATTTGCAATTTTTATCACTAAGAGGATGCATGGAGCTTGAAACATTGCCTAAAGGGTTAGGGATGTTAATCAGCCTTGAACAATTGTATATAACTACAAAACAATCTATTCTGTCAGAGGATGAATTTGCAAGCCTGAGAAATCTTCAACATTTGAGTTTTGAATATTGTGACAATTTAAAGTTTTTATTCAGATGGGTACAAATCCCTTCCCTTGAAGTTTTGCTCATTCAATCATGTGGGAGGCTAGAGTCCTTACCTCTTAATTTTTTCCCTAAACTAGAGGTCCTGTTTGTAATACAATGCGAGATGCTAAATCTGTCGTTGAACAATGAAAGCCCAATCCAAAGATTGAGGATAAAACTTCTGTATCTGGAGCATTTTCCAAGGCAACAGACATTGCCTCATTGGATTCAAGGTGCCGCTGACACTTTGCAAACGTTGTCAATTTTAAATTGTCATAGTCTTAAGATGCTTCCTGAATGGCTGACAACAATGACTCTTCTTAAGACGCTCCATATTGTTAACTGTCCTCAACTGTTGTATCTTCCAAGTGACATGCATCACCTCACTTCCCTTGAAGTCTTGATCATAGATGGTTGTCCTGAACTGTGTCGAAAATGTCAGCCACAATCTGGTGTGTATTGGTCCTTCATCGCTCACATCAAATGCGTTTGCATCGGAGAAACAAAAGGGAAACTTCATTCTCAAATGCTGTGTAGGCTGCGATTGAGGTTGCGTGATTAGAAAAGCTAAAATGTGGTGCAGTCAAGGAGACCACAGTTTAAAACTGTATCATGTATGACATATTATTGTATGGCTAAAAATTTCAAGTCATTCAAAAAATAGTTTGTATGGAGCAATAGAAATTAATGGTTCACTATTTGTAAAGACATTCTATTAGAACATGCATTTCTATCCTTGGTCTTGAATACTGCAACTGTTAATTGGAGAAAAAATATTTATTTTAGGCTTAAATATGTTTTTAATCTCTGAAAAATTGTTAGATTTTATATTTTGTCTTTAATAAATTTTTTCTTTGCCTTTGATCCTAGAAAAAAAAAATTGTTTTATACTTTGTCCCTGTAGTTATGTTGGCTCTATCAAGTGGTCACTGAATACTTTAGAATTTTTCTTTTGATCCCTGAAATATTCCTTTTGGTCCCTAATTTTATTTTATCACAACGGCTAATATGTTTTTCATCAGATGTTGACATGCCAAGTTAAGAGAGCCAATGCAACAACAATGACCAAATGCAAAATGATTTTTTTAATCACAAAAGTCAAGAAATTTGTTAGTGAGCAAATGCAAAATTCGATAATTTTTCAGAGACCAAAAAATATTTAAACCTGTATTTAGTTTAATTTCTCTTGATAGCTGGGCACAACACTAGTTAACAGAACCCTCCATTTTTAGCTTTGGACGTTACTGTAAGCTATCTACTACTTTTAGCAAAGTCTATTTCCTTTCATCCTTGTTTTTTTAAGTTTGGACTAAATCATGTTCCTAGTTTGAAATCTCACCCCACGATATCTTTTGTTCTGCTTAATTGGTCTTTCTGCTATGTGTCTACAAAGTTGTAACTTGAAATCTCCTTTGTGCTGCTTTTGTTATGCTAACATCATGCTCATTCAGAATTACATAATTAAAAACGAGTTATATTTTTGAGCTACATATTTTGGATTTTGACTCTCTTCAGAACAGCTTTCATTAATTTTTTTTCTTCAGAATTTATCCTTTTTATGTCTGTTGTCCATCACTTTGTGATTGATTAGCGTTAGTTTTCTTAATCGACCGAGGACCTTGGTTAACACTATTCCATTGATCCCATGATTATGAGTGTTACAGCATGTAGAGTCAAGGGATTCAAGTTTGCTATGTGGTATTTAGGAGGGTTCACAAATTGGATTGGATTAGTTTTGAAGAGAAAAATCACCTGATCTAGTCACATTGATTTTCTATTTCATCATTCAATCGGTTTGGTTTAAAATCATTTTCAAATTTTCTACCAATACACTCTAATGGACACTAAAGACCAAGATAGCAACTAAAAAAACCTGTGTAAAAGCGCACACACTTCTTTTATTATAAGCTATGATTCATGCACCCCTTGCACACAGCTTGTATTTTAATCTGGTTGCACCTGGAAGCAAATTGTCAGTAATAAAACCAACGTTTCACAAGTCTTGAGCGCTAAACTCCAACAGAAAGTCATAGAGAGATCAGAAGGACGTTATTGTGTGCCAGAAGGACGTTATTCTGTGCTTCCAAGGCGTTGAAGATGGTGAAGTAATTATCCTTTCTTAGAATACACACCATGTGTTCATGCAACATTTTCTTTCCATGAACTTCCATAAGGCACGTATTCATGCACCTAGAGATTTCTCTCCTGGTTTGAACAGAAACCCGACACTCTAACAATGTGTCTGTGTTGAATCCTTCCCAAAGTCTGAATCTCTGCATTAAAGCCATGATAAGGAAAGATTCTCTGCTCAAAGCAAGTCACCTTTTCATGGCAACCTGATCTCCATTCGGTATTGTGCCTTTGTACAGATTGCCGGCACCTCCTTTCCCTATTATGTTGTGCTCCTTCAAGCAATTCAAAACACGCATGTTTGAGCTCCCCAATCATTTCCACCCTTGTACATTTTCTTCTAGTTGCTTCTTTGCTTAGTCCTGTTTGTTCCTCAGAAATTGAAAACACTCCAATAGCCGATCACAATTTTTTGCCCAAAATTATTGTTTTTGTGTGTGTGTGTGTGTGTGTGTGTGTGTGTGTGAATTTGGGCAAAGCAAGCATAAAACCATGGATTTTGTAGGAAAATTAACACTTAAAAGCAAGCAAAAAGGAACGTGTCTGAATTGTCAGAGCAGCAAGCTTGTCGATCTTCTTCAAGTTAACTTTTGACTCTCTTCAACTTAAGTAACTCTGGACCTGATTCGAACAGCACAAGCCAGGACATTCTCTAACCAATAAGCTTTATGCTTAAAGTGCAAATCCTATATGAATTCACCCAGAAACCAATCAAAGTTCCTCATCATTCGCATTTGTGTAGAAAAAGTCATTGGGTGAATCTGCCTCTAGTTCAGCAAACACAAACCTAACTAGAAGTAATTTAACAATTCCAGCAGCTAAACAAAACAAACTTTCTATTCAATAAAAAACATGGGAATAAGAAGGGGAAGGTAGACCATTGATGGCATAATTGCATACTACGAAGAAAAGATTTAAATTATACCCAAAAAAAGAAACTTGAGTTGTAATTGCAAGTCTGATAAAAACAACATCAAGAGCACATTGTGAGTGAATCCACAACTGCTTTTTTCAATGTTCACTCTTCTGGTTATTGTTCCATACTAAAACGATTGTTGTTTTTAATGGAAAATTCGGACTTCAGTACAAAAAATACATGGAATTCAATCGCAAATTTGAACTTCAATAAGAACAGATTTTGAGGTGAAAAGAAACGTCCAGAATATCTAAAATTGAATTCAGTTAAATTCCCAAATTGAGTCATGAAAAGAAAAACCTAAGAAAGGTAATTCAGTTAAATTCCCTAATTTTGAGAAAAAAAAATAAACCAATGAAGGAAGATATCTGGGGTTGAGTGTGGGGTTAAACTCTCAGTCTCATCTCTGGAAGAGTTGTCCAGAGTGATTGACGGTGGCAATTGGGCGTAGCCGTAATAGAACTGGCATTCATCTTTGAAATCTTGTAGACTGACCTGAGATACAACAAAACCAGTGTCATATTTTTTTTACAGAATTCATAAATTTTAGATACAACAAAACCATGCCAAAAATTATCTTCCATTTACTGCCCGTTCCCAGTGTCATATTAAGATTGGTTTTAGGTGCACTATTGTCATCTTAATTGGTGCACACTAGAATTTATCCATGTAAACAATGTGAGACACCCTGTGCACATGGACTAGAAGACTCTGATTGCATACAAACGCATGGGTGGGTCACGTACCAAGTCTTTTTTTTTTTTTTTTTTTGAAAGGCTGTTACGCCGTACCAAGTCTGAAATAGTAAAATGTTTCTGGATCACGTAATTCATTAACTCATGAACCATTCGTTCATTCAAGAATTTCCCGCCGTATGCAAGTATTGTATAGGCTGACCATAGGATAAAATAATATTAAATAAGTAAAAATTGACTGAGATTTCACACAAATTGTTTGGCTTGCCATAAGATTTAATGAACTAGTATGGACATGGAGTGATGGAGGCACCATAACCACAACCGCAAAGTTCTATCCAACCTCCGTTTCTCCACTTTCCAAAAGAAAATGGCAGAATATTTTGTCTTTGATATTGCTGAATCACTGCTGGGGAAGCTTGCTACTTATGTTTCTGAAGAAGCTTCTCAAACCTAGCTATGATGTGTATGAAGATCTTAAAGGGATCAAAGACACATTGTCCATTGTGAAAGGTGTGCTTTTGGATGCTGAGGGGAAAAAGGAGCAAAAGCACGGATTGCACAAATGGCTGAGGCAGATTCAAAATGTATGTTTAGATGCGGAAGATGTATTGGACATATTTGAGTACTGCCACAACTTGACAAAGAACACTACTAGAATTTTGCTTATTAGCTGCGAAATTTTCATAAAAACTCGCCGGCCGGAAACACGTTTCCTACGGATTTTTCTAACAAATTAAATTCGTAGGTAAAACCTTTATAGATAATAGCTTCATGTCAATTTTAAATTTGCAGTGTGGCGCCACAACAAACTCTACAAGTAATTTTTTCTTGCATATTTCATTTTGCAGGAAATTTCATATGAATTTTCTTGCAGAATAAAATTAGGTAATTTCCTAAGCTTTTTAAAATATTTTTAAAATAAAATATTTAAATAGTTATTTTAACATAATTTTTTAAATTATTAGAAAATGTATTGAAAATACAATTTATGTTTGGATTTTGAAAAGATAAAATTGCTAAAAGGCATAAATATTAAATTTTAGCTAAATTGTGGTAAGGACTTTTTCTACAAAACCAATGCTTTTTAAAGGATACTTTAGTTATAAATGTTCCTCACCGGTGATCAAAAATTTATAATTTTTGTTAAATTCTCAATTTTGCATCATTTATTTATTTTATTCTGATAAAATTGAACCTCAGACACAATATATTAATTTAAAGTACTATGAAGAAATGATTTAATTCATTACAATATAAGAAATAAAATATAGACAAAATTGAATATTACACCAAAATTGAAAATTTTCTAAAATAAAGAAACCAAAGTTATGGGTTTTTAAAATATGGGGACCAAATGTGTCTACTTTAAAATAAAAGAGCCAAAATTGTGGATTTTTTAAAATAAGACGATCAAATGTTTCAATTTTAAAATGGAGGGACCAAAATTGCATTTAAGTCTAAACAATAAGGTTATTTCTAAAATGTTTTCATTGTAACTTGATATCATGAATAAAACATAATGAATGAAAATAGAATTAGAATTAAATAAAGGATGTTTTAGGAATGGTAACATTAAATAGACTAAAATTAGTTAAATGTGTTTATATTTATGCCAAACATTAAAAACCATTCTTTTGCTTAAATATGAGTCCGCTGGAAATATATAGGAGGCGAATCAAATGGGAAGATCATGAATTAAAATATAGGACAATATATTTTTAGCCCTCAACTATTTAAATATTTTATTTTTAGTTTCTCAACTAAATTAAAGTTTGACCACTATTGATTCCTAAACTATTTTGTTCCCTAGCGTTAAATGTAGGCATTAAGTGATGATGTGTTTCATTTATATCATTTATTTTCTGACAACCGTCAGAATGTACTTTTCTTAAGTATATAATAGTCTAAACTTTAATATATTTTATTACATCTCTAATAAATTATTGAATTTTATTTTGGATCCTTAATAAATATTTTTTTTCCGTTGAGATTTTAATAAAACAATTTTTTGTTTTTGATCATTATTATTTTGTTTTAATCCTTCTAATATATTTATTTTTTTATTTTAATCCTTATAATATTTTGTTCATTTTGTTTTAATCCCTTTAAAAAATATTTGATAAAAATTTATAACAAATTATCTACATATTTTAAAGACAAAAAAGACAAAAAAGAATATATATATATATATATATATATGTGTGTGTGGGGGGGGGGGGGATTAAAACAAAAGAAAAAACAAGTACTAAAAGCAAAAGATTTGTTTTAGAGGGTATTCAATGAAAAAAAAAATATTAGGAACTCAAATTGCATAAGCGATAATATTATCTTAAGATTTTGCTAATGATTTCTACTAGGTTTATTTAAAGAAGACAATTTTGTTGGAAGTAATCAATGATGCGCAGACCCCCAAGGTCTGCTTATGATCGGTTTTAGGTGCACTACGATTTACGATCATCTTAATTAGTACCCACTAGAATTTATCACCGTAGTGTAACATAATGAAACAGTCTAAGAACACGTGGATTAAAGGATTCAAATTGCATATATGAATGCATGAGTATCACGTAACACAGATATAATGTCTAAAAATGTTTTTTTTTTTGTTTTGGTGAATATGTTTTTAGATCACATGATTTCATGAACCATTGGTTCACTCAAAAATTTCCCGTAGTATAGTATGTAAGTTTTGTAGACCTACCATGGTTTAAAGAACTTTAAAACAATTGACTGAGAGACTTGGTAAACTGATTGACTTGTCTAATGATTAAATGAACTAGTATGGACAAAGAGGCACAATTACAAGCACAAACACAAACTTCTATCCCATCTGCGTTTCAGTACTTTCCTGAAGAGCATGGCCGAATCATTTGTCTTTGATATTGCTGATTCACTGCTGGGAAAGCTTGCTTCTTATGCTTATGAAGAGGCTTCTCGAGCCTACGGTGTGTATGAGGATCTGAAGGGGATCAAAGACACATTGTCAATTGTGAAAGGGGTGCTGTTGGATGCTGAGGAGAAGAAGGAGCACAAGCATGGGTTGCGCGAATGGCTCAGGCAGATTCAAAATGTATGCTTCGATGCTGAAGATGTATTGGATGACTTTGAGTGCCAAAGCTCGCAAAAGCAACTTGTTAAAGCTTCAGGCAGCATCAGGATGAAGGTAGACCACTTCTTTTCTTCATCTAATTCGCTTGTTTTCCGTCATAGGATGGCTCATCAAATTAAAGATGTTAGGGAAAGATTAGATAAGATAGCAGCTGATGGGAATATGTTTGGTCTTGAGAAGATTGAGGTTGACCTCAGGCTTTTGCAAAGGAGAGAAATGACTTATTCCCATGTTGATGCTTCAGATGTGATTGGAAGGGAGAGTGATAGGGAAGAAATTATCAAGCTCTTGATGCAACCCCACCCTGATGGTGATGGGTATGGTGATAGAAGTCTGTGTGTTATTCCCATAGTGGGTATTGGAGGGTTGGGAAAGACCACACTTGCAAAGTTGGTGTTCAATGATAAGAGGATGGATGAACTTTTCCAATTGAAGATGTGGGTGTGTATCTCTGATGAATTTGACATTAGGCAGATTATTATTAAAATCATCAATTCTGCTTCAGCTTCAGCTCCAACTATTGCTCTTGCTCACCAAGAAAACATCAACAGCTTAGATATTGAGCAGCTTCAAACTCGTCTTAGACACAAGCTTTCTGGTCAGAAATTTTTACTAGTTTTGGATGATATATGGAATGATGATTATGCAAAATGGATTGAGTTGAAAAATTTAATAAAAGTTGGTGCAGTGGGAAACAAAATCTTAGTGACAACACGAAGTAACTCAATTGCTTCAATGATGGGCACTATTCCCTCTGATGTTTTAGAGGGCCTTTCTCCAGAGAATTGTATATCGCTGTTTGTGAGATGGGCATTTAAGGAAGGTCAAGAGAAGGAATATCCGAATCTAATGGAGATCGGAAAGGAAATTGTGAAAAAATGCAAAGGGGTTCCTTTGGCAGTGAGAAGCTTGGGAAGTTCTCTGTTCTCAACTTCTGATTTAGATAAGTGGGAATTTGTGAGAGACCATGAGATATGGAATTTAAAACAAAAGAGAAATGACATTTTGCCAGCACTTAAGTTGAGCTATGATCAAATGCCATCCCATTTGAGGCACTGTTTTGCTTATTTTTCCCTTTTTCCCAAAGATTTTCGCTTTATAAATACTGAAATTACTAATCTTTGGGCGTCACTTGGACTACTACAATCCCCGAATGGAAGTCAAAAAGTAGAGAATATTGCAAGACAATATATAGAAGAGTTGCATTCAAGATCATTTCTTCAGGATATCACAGATTTTGGCCTCTTCTATTTTTTCAACGTACACGATTTGGTGCATGATCTTGCCCTGTATGTTGCGAAAGAGGAGTATCTGATGGTAGATTCTCGTACACGGAATATACCTGAGCAAGTAAGGCACATATCAATTGTTGAAAATGGTTTACTTGACCATGCCGTGTTCCCCATATCCAGAAGTCTGAGAACAATTATTTTCCCCATTGAAGGAGTGGGTCTTGCCAGTGAAATTCTTTTGAAGACATGGGTATCAAGATACAGATACTTACGGGTCTTAGATTTAAGTGATTCTTCTTTTGAGACTCTTCCTAATTCAATTGCTAAATTGGGGCATTTGCGAGTTCTCGATCTTTCCAATAACCGCAAAATCAAAAGACTTTCTAATTCTATTTGCAAACTCCTGAATTTGCAAGTTTTTTCAGTCAGCGGATGCATGGAGCTTGAAACATTGCCTAAAGGAATTGGGATGTCGATGAACCTTCGAGAGCTGAAAATAACCACAAAGCAATCTTTTCTGTCAGAGGATGAATTTGCAAACTTGAGCAATCTTCAAACCTTGAGTTTTGAATATTGTGACAATTTGAATTTTTTGTTGGAAAAGGCACAACTCACTCAACTCAGCTCCCTTCAAATATTGGTTGTTAGATCATGTGGGAGCCTAAAGTCCTTACCTCTTCATATTCTCCCTAAACTAGACGCTCTGTTTGTTGCAGACTGTAGGATGATAAATTGGTTTTTGGATGATGAAAGCCCAAAAAAAATATTGAGGATGAAATTTCTGCATGTAGAGAATTTTCCGGGGCTACATGTACTTCCTGAATGGATCGAAGGAGCTGCGGATACTTTACAGACCTTGATGATTTATAATTTGCCTATACTTCAGTATCTTCCCGAGTGTTTACCTAGAATGACTCATCTTAAGAGGCTCCATGTTGCAGAATGTCCTTCACTGCTCTTTCGTCAAAGTCACATTCATTGCCTCACTACCCTAGAAGATTTGAGCATAGATGGTTGTCCTGCATGGGATTCTTTACATGGCAAGTCATATTTTACCTGACAGCACCATGAAGCAACACAGATCAGATAATGCAAATACTGTGACAAAGGTCATTGTCAAGGTGCTTCAACCAACTTTCTAGGCTTCTTCTTTACCTGTAGTAGATAGTTTTCAATTAGTTGGTTATTTCTCTGTTAACCGTTAAGCTCAGTTAGCTGTCAGTTTACCCTTCATGTATACAATGTTAATCTAAGATTAAAAAAAAAAAAAAAACTTCTGTTTGTGCGTGTATAAAATTATAAATACCTCTACCTATGATCTCAATTTTTTTAGACCCAAATTTGCATGTTTTTTCAGTGAGCAAATGCATGGATTGCCAAACATTGTCCAAAGGATTTGGGAAGTTGATCAACATCCGAGAACCAAATGCATAACCCCACAAAACATTATGTTCTGTCACAGGATGAATTTGCATGCTTGAGGTTTTTGTTGACCGGGTTACAACACAGCTCACTTCCCTCCGTTCCTTCAAGTACTCGGTGTTCGATCACCTGGAGTTGTTACCTCTATTATATTCTAGTTCTGTTTGTTGCAAGTTGTAAGATGTTGTGCATTTTATGTTGTTTAACCATGGAAATTTCTGCATCTCGAGTCAAGTATGCTTCTTGTGTGGCTCACTAGCTTGGCTCATCTTATGGGAACCCATGTAATGTAATGTAATGTTGTTGACTGTCATAAACTAGGCATGCATAGTCTCACTTTCAAGTGACAGACCTGCAAAACATCAGCTGCAATCTGGAGTATGATCTGCCCTGTGAATGCTCGAATCAAAGGCGTTTCTATTGGAGAGCCGTGAGAAGAGAAATAAATAATCACTTTGTTTTCAAAAACTGTCTCAGATCTAACAAAAATAAATTGTCATTTCTCCAAAATAAGCTACATGAAACACGCACTTAGTGTTTGGCCTAACTTGTTTTTAGCTTTTCTTCTCCTTTTATGGAGACGCTAGGTCAAACACTTTTTAACATAAGCTTTCAAAAAAATAAAATAAAGATCTTATTTATAGTAAAGAAATGTAGAAAAAGGATCTAAGAATAAACTCCATCGACTAAATTATTTTAAGCTTTTCGGCGGCTTATACAGTACAAATCAGCATTCGATTCTGTTAAATAAACATATCTTAAAACATGAAACCATAAAACACAACAAAAAAATGATTAAATTATGGGCTAATTAAGTTTTTAGTCTCTCAAAATTTAAAGATTTGAATTTTAGTCCTTCAAATTTTTCGACAATTTTTAGACCTTCATTAATTTTTCATCAATATTATTAGTCCCTCTAAATTTTTTTACACATTTTTAATCCCTTGTTTATTTTTATTACTGAAAATTAGTTCCTATTTTGTTCATTTTTAGTCTCATTTTATTTTATATTTGAGACTAATTTTGAGCAATAAAAATAAATAAAAAATTAAAAATGGACAAAAATATTTAGAATGACTAAAACTGATGACAAAAAATTTATGGAGGACTAAAAGTTATCAAAAAGAATTTGAGAGACTAAAAAATTAAAAATTAAAAACTTGAGGACTAAATACTTAATTAACCATTAAATTATTATTAGATTTCGATATAAATACTTTACATTAATAAATGGACACAAATTAAACTCAGTAAGAGTATAAAAAATTCTCTTTTCTAGTTGCTTCTACCAAAACAAATGTGACACGTACGTACTCTGTAATTTTTCACAAAATGGAAGTAAGAAATTTGATGAAACCCATGTTAAAGTAGGCACAATGGTTCAAGTGAAATAATACAAGTTTTTGTTGAGCAAATTTCATTCTGTTACAATAGAATGTCGAAATTTCGAACATACTTTTTGTGAGGTAACACAAATGGTCCGCTACGAAAGGTAAGCAAAATAAAAGAACGGCAATTTCGAATGAAATTTAAATCCAAGATCAATCAGTCGAGAAAAGGACATAATTGCCCATCTTGAGCTCAAAATATTTGATATGGCCATAATTCATAAATATTTAATTTTGTAGGATGTTTAATTTTTTTTACCAAACTTCAGCATTTATGTAAGGCGACAAGCGAACCAGAAATGGGATTCATATATTTCTGCTCATGTAAGTTATCACTCATTTCTAATCCAAATCAATAGCACTTAGCACGTCCATGGACTGAAAAGGGGAACACTTTGTCCAAGCTATTATGAGAGAGTGCCCAATATTACAGGTGATATTTCATTTAAAATATTTCTGTAAGGTGCGGAAGTTTATAAACCTGAAGGATGCACTCGCTATAATTTCATCTGCCCAGAAAATCCTTTAAATGAACCATAAAGAGACTGTGATCTTCTAAAAGTAAAGATATTATCTATTTTAGCCAAGTGTGGTTCTGAGGTTTCTGCTTTGTATTCAGATGAATGGCGGTTCCCGTGTACTCGTACACTTAAAGTTTTCTTTCGAGGTGCACCAACTTTGACATATTCATTGAAGAAATCTATCAATTCTTGAAGAGTGAGCTGCCTTAATGCTTCAACCTGTTCCAAAGCCACAAAAAGAATCACTAATGCAATTCAAATGTAGTACCGAACCCAACATTAGTTCATGCATCCTGTGTTTCTGCACTAATTTCAATTTTCAAGTCAAACTCATCCAACTTTAAGTCCTAATTTCTCCCGTGTAACGAACAGAAAGAAGTACATACCTCATAGTCTTTCCTATCAAACCTCAAAGTACCATCGTTAATCTCTCGCCAGAAGAATGATGACTCTTCACTCAAATTTTTATGTTTCTCTAGCTTCACATCTATCAAAGCATTTACATTACTCTGCAAACAAGCAGTTCAGAAGTCGTGTGAATAAAGTATTTCAAACACAATTACCAACACAGATTATAATGATTTGTTAAGCATAAAATGTTAAAGAATTTAGGTGGGTAAGACAGAAAGAAAGAGGGAAAGAGGGAAGAAACAGAATAGAGAGGATAGAAGGAAAGAGAAGAGAAACAGAGAAGTCAACGAAATGTGCACTGCACTCTGATTATCGTTCAGTCTGTCTAAAATACAACAAACCTGCCTTATTTATAGACAGGTACCTAACAACCACAAAATAACAGTAGCTGACTAAAACTAACTGACATCCTTTTTCTTTTTATATTTACATATCATAAACTGTTATGTAAAGGCTCAAGATTGGTTTTTAAGTAACAATACAAGTCCAATCCCAGCTATATCCTATAGCCAAGTTGATATATATAAAAAATTGATGACTGAATCAAATATTTTGATTCTAAGTTTCTAACTCTCCAAAATTGATCATAAAGAAATAGCAATATATCCAGCAAGCATAAATTTCTGCCAGTTATGAGTTAATGTTTCTGTTCCACTGAAAATTTGATATATATCGTTTCAGCTTCAAATTTGCAACAAATTCAAGTTTAGTTTCATTATAATAATAAATGGCTCCTTGGAATATCATAATTTAATGCATTGACTTGATGACTTCCCCTTATACAATAATGATTCTTTAACCAGTTTGGGTTTACTCCATTGTCCTGCATATGGATTGGCCATATGCAGTCCTCACAAGTCCACTGTACATTGATAATTGATTGTAATAGTCACAAATGTGTTTGGTTTTGCTTATTTTGGGAAGAAAAAAAAAATTCTTGCAGCTTTGTGATTATTTACCGAAATTTAGTCATTCCCAGACATGCTACAAATGATGTGTAAACATCATGGTCCTTGCTTACTGCTTATAAATGACGATGCACATAGTGTCCTATATGTACATACTTGTGCTCATTCCCATCAAGTGAACATGTAGATATCCTTTATTATTCATATTGAATCTATGTTTGTACTTCTTCCAGTGAGAATTTAATTCAAAACTCACACAAGAAGTAAGTCAGGCATATCTACCGAAAATATGGGGAAGAAGCATTCTTTATTGAATCATGATTAGGGAAAAACAATTCCAGAAAACTAAATAAAATATGAATAGAACTATCAAACCTTGAATTCATCAACTGTCATCTCGAGGAGTTTGGTCTCAAACATTTGGAGAAATGCCTCGACCCTTTGCTCAATGTTTCCAGGAGACTGGATAAACAAGTAAAGTGCTGGGATTAAGCATACGTCATAAATTAAAATTTATTTTAGATAGTTCCAACTTTCAAATAGGAAAATAGTAATACCTTTACTGTGGATTGGATAATAAACTGTAGTCCACGTATACCACAATCATTCCTACACATGTTTAAAATTGCAGTTAAAAACAAATCTAAGTCTTTCAAGCTGATTACATAAATGATGCTACAATTCAACATACGTCTGCATGAGCACAGTAATGTACCCCAGCTGCTCAACTGATCGCAGCTGATGAAAGGTTGGTTGCTTCGCAACAAGGGCAAAAAGCTGAAGTTTAACATTCAGCTTAAAGTCATCTCGACCAACCTACAGATTTAATAGGAGGGATATGTAAGCAACAGTGGCCTCATAAATATGAAGGAAAAAATATGATCAAATGGCAAGGCCAAAAGGTGGGAGAAAAATACAAGTCTAAATATATAGACAGAAAAACTTGGAACTATTGTAGCCTACAAAATAATGAAAAATGAAAATTCATCTAACAGAACTTCCATCCAGAGCAAGGTCTTTATAAAATTAAAATTTCAAGAAATTCAACACTTCAACTAGTCAGAAGGAAGGATTACTTTACATTGGAAATGCCAAAATGACCTAAATATGTAAAAAGAAACGTGGCAAAGAAAGAAAACCAAGAATGACAAAATTTCAGGGTTGTATGATCCTGGATAGTGGCATTGGGTGCAACGGTAGCACTTTGTTGTCCAGTAATTAACATGAACAACTAATATAAAGGTTATGGTTCCCCTCAAGAGTCCATTTTCATGACTAAACTAAAGAAACTAATTAGAGCAATATACTGTTTTAGAAACAGCATAGCTGTTTAAAGCCTAGGTTTCATTTGAAACTCATTTCACAGCCAAAATAAATTACATAAAACAGGGATAATGTAGCAATTAGTTTTTCCAGTCCAAAATGATATTTTGATGGATTGATGCATACCAGTCAGGGGAGCCACACATATCTTAATACAAATTATCAACAAACAACTATTACAAACAAATTTACCTGTATATAGTGCACAAGAGCAGAATTCTCATCTTCAGGATTAAGACATTCTGAAGGGTAGAAGAAATTCATGCCACTTTCAAGTTTAACAACCCGATTTGCCAAATGTTGAGATGAGAATAAAGGCTTGCACAGAGGTTTTGAACAATTAAAGAGAACATCTTCTATGTGCTTAACCATTGACTGTGCTTCATGGCTTTCAATGTTCCCTGTACAGAAAATTTCACTTCAATTGAAATAAATGTAACTTGCCAACCATAAAGAGAGAGAAAGGCCTAAGAACCTGCTATATAAAACTCTAAAAAGGTCCTGGAGAGCATTGCTGGTACAAATTTAGCAAGATCTTCAACTTGAAGAGCAGGAAGTACATCTAGCTGTTCTATCCAAGGCCAGGTTCGATCTTGTAAGATCAAAGAGCAATAGTACATAGCCTGCTGATAAGGTTGTTGGTACTTGAAATTCTGGTATTTTTTGGTTACCATTTCCTGATAAGATGGTATATGAAAAGATAAATAAATAAATTTGCCTAAATAAATTAAAAATCAAGACAACTTTTATTTTAATAATGTTGCATGGATAAATTATAAATCAAATACTGAACATGAGTGCAAACTCATTTGTTAGCATATTTTTCTTATTAAGATATAAACTAGGATATGGCTCCATGAATTTTACAGACTTATAGGCTTGTATAAATTGTATGAATTTGAATATTACTATATTTTTTATTTTGTTTTCTATATTTGATATTTAATTTTAGATTAATTTAATTTTAATCTATAGTAGTTAGTACCTTCTAGTCCATAGATTCTTATAACTTTTCAAATGTTTAAATAGATTTTTAGATTTTAAAACATTGTAGCTAAGTCTATGATTTAGCCATTACTGTTAGAAACTTCATAACAATGCTCTAACAGTATCTTGGATTCAAACACATAATTTTAAAACTAAAATTCCAAAGTGAGTCCTAGTTCAAGAAATTCTAATCAGGTTCTTGATATCAACCAATCTTTAAAATTTCAGAAAAAGTATTTTAATGACAAGGACCCAATTAGAAATTACAAACAAATCTACCAAAAATAAAAAGATATTTGAATTACAAAATTGCCTGCCTGCATATATCTACTCTCAATGTATCTTTTAATAAATTCTACAAAACAAAAAAGATATCCATAAATCTTGTGTTAGACTTAAAATCATATTTTACCGGAAGGTGTCAGTCATGCTTAAAGGAAAATTTTAACACAACCATAAGACCAACTAACCAACAATGTTTTATGGTACTTTATAGTTGAGCAAGCACAGTGCCAACAGGAGCACAAGCCACATAGAGCAAAAAAAAAAAAATGAGAATGTTGCAATAAATGAATAGATGTGCAAGAATAGATAAGTTCAAGAATGAACAAAGTGAAAGTGGGAGTAACACCCATGTGGGAAAGGTGATAGAATTGTGCTTAAGATGGTTTGAGCATGTGAGAAAAGGACAAACAGTAGCTAGAATAAAGAGTTACCCAGCAAGAGGATAGCCCAATAGGGTAGAGGAAGGCCAAGAAACTATTAAGAAAGCTAGGATCTAAATGACCTCTTTGAACACTCCAGTTTTTTCTAGATTACAGTAGCATATTTTGATCCCATGTAGCTTACCCCACCGAGTGGGTTGTTTGTGGTGTGTTAAAATAAAAAGAGAAATGTTCAAATATACAAAACAAATCATTTATTAGTTTTAAAATAGAGAAAAATTACTCTTCTTAAGAACCAGAAATTGTTCTTTAAGAAAAACATTATTAATATATTTCAGTAGAATAGTTTAATTTTTAAACTAAAGTACCGAGTCCCAACTATAAAAGGTTATTTTATTTAATCAGAAAACAAATTGAGTGGTTTCAAATTATTTAATGATCATTTCTAATTTGGTAACAATTTTCACTAAAAGTGCCATAAACTTTCCTAAAGCAAAACATTCTGAGGGGCCCACTAGAAGCTAGAAGCTTGCAGCACAAAACAATCCAGTGAAAATAAGAGGCACCAGCATGAGGCACTCAGAGGCACACCTTAGACAAATGAAATTGGCAACGGATTTAAAAAGTTTAAAGGATGAAAGTAATTGCCAATGTTAGATGGAAACAGAGTACAAAAGAGAAGAATCCAACAAAGAATCACCCTTGTCCCATGGTACACAACATAAAAAATCAATTCAATCTTCAAATAACAATGGGTGAAACAAATGTCGTGTGAGAAGAGTCGGATGCAGTACCTTGATAACTGAAAACCTGTCAGTTTTCACTTCAAATGTCACAATCTTTTCAACTATAGTTTCAAGTAGACTCCTTAACTTGTGATTGTAACCACGGAGAGTCACCTGGAAAAAAAATGGCATTTTAATGAGAATGAAGTAACACATTTATTCAAAGGCGGGCAGGGGAAGGAAGAGTTCCTACTTCCTATGTTACTATTTTCATCCATACTCCCATACAAATTACATCGTACAAAGCAGCCAAAGAAATAGCAGATACTTGAAGGTTTAATTAAGATACAAAAAGAGTTGATAGATAAATAAAACTGAGTTCTTCCAAATTATATGTGAATGTTATCCCCCATTGATATAATAATCAATTTAACCATGCTATTATGCTTTCAAATATCAAATTTATGACTATCAGGATCCCAATTGTGAGCCTTTACATGATGTCTTCTGTCTTAATCAAATCATAGTCATAAAGTTGACGAACTAAACTCATCAGTATATTTCTAACATTTGTTTAATGATCTAATACAGAAATTGCAATGTTACAAACTAAAATATATTGAAAGAATACCTCGAAACCACCATATGTGTGAGTTATGCTGTAATATAAACCAGCAACCTGAGCATAATAAGCTGATAAAAAGAAATTCAGTAAGAACTCCTTCAACTTGTATTTAGCAACCAAGTTTACACAATAATGCACAAATAACTTTCTAATAGTAAAGTCCACAGAAAGCTAGCAACCTACCATATTCATTCAAGTAATCCATCAATAACTCCGTGAAAATATGCGTCAAAACTTTAGCCTCAGGAGAGTTTCCAGAATATGGGCAATTGAAATCAATCTTTACATAAGCCTTGGGTGTAGAAAACAATGTATCTGGCTTATACCATAAGGCTGAATAAGTTGACCTGCTTAACAAAACTGGAAACTGTACCTGTTTCAAAGTATTAATCGCATCATCAAGAGAACCATGGTGAAAACCATAGATATATATATAATTGAAAAATATGTCATACTTTTTCTTGCACAACTTTAAGTGACAAGTCAGTTGGAATGAATTTGTTAGGAGCTGGAAGATGCATATTTTCATCTGGAGCAGAAAGCACCCAACCCTGCAAATACAAGCATTAAAGGACTATCAAGTTCCATCCTTTCATGAAAATTGTAGCATATAACTGACAATAGACACCATATAGGGCAAACAGAAAAGTTATTCAAATAAGTAATCCAGTACAAAAATCAAGTGTGACTGTTCATAAAAGCACAGACCTGAATTGCATTGCCAGTGATTTTTTCAAGGGAATATGCAGTTCCATACCACGGCTCCACCTTATCAGTAAGCCCTTCAAATTTTTTAGACTCCCAAAAGATTCTGCTCGAGAATGAGATAGCTTAAATTTAATCATAACAAAGTCACAGCCCCACTGATACAAAATCTCAAACACCTTAATAGTTTTTTCTATGTTGAGTGAAATAACAGCTTAAGCTTTCAGGAGAGTTGGTCCTTCACATGCTTCATATACATAAATTTACAGCTTTCATTTTAGTACACTTACCGGACATTGTCTGGAGAAAGCTGATCTAGTACCATTTGGATAACACTTGGGCTAAATTTGGAAGGCAAGGACGATCCTGTCAACCAATCTTTTACAGGATAAAACTGTAAAATAACAAAGAGCAATTAATAATATGCTTTCCATCAAGAAACTCCCCTGCAAAGTTATTTAGTAATTTATGCAAAGAAATATGGAGTACCTGCATATTGGATGCAATATTAACAACATAATCACTAGGACGAATTTTGTCCTGATAATGAAACTTGGTCTCACAAACTGCTGAAAGCTTCATGAACATAGAAAATTCCATTAGAAGCTGTTTAAACCAGGTGTGGAAACAGAAAAACAGAGAGCAATTAACACCAAAGTTAATGTAGTTCAACCGTTTGCCTATGGCAAACTGTAGGCCTTCTACCACTTGTGAGATGAAATTCGCTATAATCAACAAAGATTGCAATGGTAAGAGTGCGCCCTAGCTTTTTTTTAACTTACTAGTTTCTTTTAGGCTAAGTTAAAAAAAGGACCATCAAAATTTAAGTTAAAGTTGTTTGGATATTTTTCATTCTTTCTCTTAAAAGTTTTGAAGTTAAAAGTTATTTGTTCAATTTTAAACTAGATCCATACCTCTTCGAAAATCCATTTGCAAACACCGGACTGTTGTAGAAGCTCAATGTATTTGAACAACAACCCAATGATATCTTGTATGTGCTCTAGAAATTCAAGCAAAACGTACAGATGAGTTTACAAAATCAATCAATAAACAAAACAATACATAACAAACCTTGAATTTAGTAAAAGAAATTGTAGTGGTGGTAGTAAATTTAACAATCACATAATTTCTGCCATGAATAGCGCATGCTTAGAAATTAACATGGTAAAACTTTTTGAAAGGGGAGAAATATGTACAACAAATGAGAAAAAGATAAAGGAAGGAGGGAGAGGGAAGACTAACCATGACCAGCATCAGTAAGATCAATTAAAACTTCAAAGAAAGAAAAGTCCAAACTCCAATCTGATTCGCCAGCATACAAGCCCGTAGCCCATCCTGCAAATGGAATTTTTTTCTGGGGGGTAAAATGATATAATTCATAATACCAACAAAGATCCAATACAAGTTTCCTAGATAGCAATCATCAATCATCATCATCTTCTTAATCCAAGACTTCTGTATCATTTTCACTATTATTTATAGTTTTAATTTTTGGCAATTAAAATCCCAAAAGTAGCCCTCCAAAAATGCCTAATGTCTCTGTTCAGAGGGATTTTTGGGAATCAACACATAGCACCGGTATATTGCCAACTATGGCTGCGACTCAGCCCACTATTTGGTCCGCTACAGCCACTACACTATGGCTGCCCCTGTAGCGGGCAGGGGCCGCACTAGTGTGCTATTTAAAACCCTGGCAAGATCTCATGTAAAATAGACGGATCAAATTTCAAATGAGGTAGACAATACCCAAAAAATTAATGATGAAATATGCAAAAGATGGAGTACCCACCCAATTTTTTCAAGATGTAATATAAAGACCCTTCTCCTTCATGACCAATGAGATGACCAAGATACCTGCATGGCCCTTCAGTGTAATGATGAATTTCAGGGGTTACTGGCCATATTATTCTCAATTTATGACCTTGCTTTATTGGGACAGTCTTGACAAGAATCTAAAACAGAAAGCCAAAATAAGGAATAGATTAGAATCAACGTGAAGAAATTAGTTAGATTTTACCATTAAGACAAATAGAAAATGTGCACCTGCAAATGCTCTGATTTGCATGGCTGAACACGAGCACGGAAACAACTTTTGTTGATGTTTCTAATATCCTGGAACTTTTCTTCTACAAGGTTTTGAATTTTATCAAGGCTTTCTGAAAATATCCATGCACAAATAATAGGATTGTAGCCATTCAAAAAAGATAAATAAATAATACAACCCATATATTGTAAACAAGACATTTGTTACCATTCGTGTATATAACTAGATGCATCAGATTAGCAGAATAGTTTTCTTCATAGAATTTGAGAAGCTCGTTCCTTGTGTCTAATCCTTTTGCTTTTGGTCTAACTTCCAAAGTGTCCCAGTTCCCTAACAAAACAACTATTTTAGATGCAGTAATGATTGTGATGAGAAGAAGATTGCAACCATGATAACTATTGCAAATATTTCAGTTTCATTTGGACAAAAATATTTCTTTTAGAACATATTATAATGAAGTTAAGCATAGTTTTAAGCACTGATCACCAGAGCAAGTTATATGCAGAACCATAAAAATGACATAATACTCATGCACATAAACTTGAAATTTGTGCTTATTTAAAAAATAAAAACACAAACTGATATTTGGAACTTCAATATTTTTATAAATCAACTCTAGGAAAATTATAAGGAAATATACTCCAGCTGGCTCAGAAGTCAGAAGATATCAATATGATAAAAGAAAAGACAAAGATCCAAGAAAATCTAAAATCATATACAGCTGTCTGCATATCCAAAATATAGCCATCGCAGTCCCCGTGTACTTCAAAGAAGTTTGTAGCAAAATACTCCATTGAGTTTATCCCCAGTAGACAAATTTTATTTGAATTTGAATTTTGAATACACAATAATGCATTTAAACAGATAGAATTACAAAGAAAGACAGATTCTTAAAACTAATGAACTTGGACAAGGAAGAAAGCATATGACAATAAGCATTACAAAGCATCAGTCTGAAAATACTCCCTAATATTTTGGTTTGACAAAAAAAAAATCCACATGTCTTCATTTTCGGACAAGGCAAAAAGATAACTTGGAAAAACATAAAATCTAGCTCTTGGCATTATCATCATATTTATGAAGCAACCAATTATTTTCATTATTAAAATAATAATTAGGAAAAAAAATATCAATATCACTGTTTTAAAAGATTTTGGACACAAAACCAAGGCATAGCTCACTATCAGTTCTTTGACTAAATAAATCACACAAAAACGCAAGCAGTATGGTGAAAAAGTTCAAAGTTCAGTTGTTTGAGTTTATAAAAAAATAAAAAGAAATAAATCAACCACTGACCTGTACTAAATTTATGATACGGATGATCTTCATCACTGAGATGTTTCTGAAGCTGTTTCACAAGAGGAGGAGGAGGAGGAGGGGGGGGAAGACCGAGAGAGATTATAAATATTTCTCCATGAGAGGCTTAAAAACACAATTTGCAATGCCAGTAAAGCACCCAATGATCCACATACATATTGGAAGAGAGAAACCACAAGTATATAAGGAGGATAAACAAAAGAGGAAAGGAAGAAAAACAGATGAACTGCAAAGGCAACAAATCAGTCCAACTTCTTTAAATAACAGAAATAAATTATGAATATATTCTTTGGTTTAGTAAATGCATGTTGAAGGTTATTACCAATGTTCTCAAAACTGGACCAGTCATCGAACCACTGAAAGCACTAGTTCAAGGGTGAAGTCAATGGCTCAACCAGGGTCAAACCGGTTCTAATAAAATAATTTTTTAAATATTTTAATATAATATCCTAGTAATATTGAACAAAAAATAACATAATGTGCATAAATTGATAATAATAAAAAGTAAACTTCATATAAAAGTGTCATAAGTCGTAATATTTCTTTTTTTTTAAAAAAACCAAAACGACGTCGTTTTGAAAGTTTTAATAAAAAAAAACAGTTTTAAGCGAAACAGGTAAAAAAGGTTAACCCGTCGGGTTTTACCAGTTCTTGACCAGTTCAACGTTTTGAGCCGGTTTTTAGGAAGCGTTGGACCAAACACGTGACCAGTTCCCAGTTGAACCGGCCGGTCCAGTCCGGGTTTCAAAACCATGGTTATTACTTATTAAGATTAGTCGATCCTAGGTTGAGATTTGAGAGACAAGACAGGCAATCCTAATGCCCTTTCCTCAGCTTTGCTATCAATCTGATTCAGCTGGAAAAGCAACAATAATTCGTCCATATTTCCATGTCCTATGAATAGTCAGTCCAAATATTTTTCATGAGACCCTGGCCTATCAGTAACACACTGACTTTCAATGAATTTCAATGTTTCATCACTCTCGACAACTCAGCACCATTAGTAAAAGCTACACAACACATCTGGAAATGGAAGAAAAGGACACGACTATTTCAACAAGTGAATCCTTAAAGTAATAATATAAGGGGGGAAAGTTATAACTGATGATAGACTTCCTCACACATCCTGAGCAATCTAAATAGTGCACCACAATTAAAGTGACAGAACAAGTTTATCCAGTACTCACACATGACACATGTACTGGATAACCATGTTTAGCACTAGATTGCAATAAATGAGCTTCTTACAGCTTTGAAACTTAATCTACAGTATTTTAGACCATGTTAGAATAGTTGTTTGTTTTGTCTTATTAAGTTACTTTTTGATGTATTCTGAAAAAGCTATGTGTAGGGCAGGTTTCCCTAAGTCAGAACCTGTCACCTTCTTTTCTTCTCTTGTACTCTGTTTCAAATATATAAATATAAGGGCTGGTGCTAAGTGGAGTGAGACACTTAAGCACTCTTATTCAAAATTTCATTCTCAAGTGACCAATTTAGCATCTCACAATTGTGAAGAGCTACATGGATACAGTAAATGTTTTGAACATCATAGTTATCAATCTTGGATGAGGGTTAGACTCGTTATTATCCTTATGTTTCAAATGGTCCCTTTTTAGTTATTTTCCTCTTCATTTCCCCCCTCTTTTCTCCCTTCTTTTCTTTTATCTTATTTTCCCTTTCCCTTCCTCTTCCACTTTTTTTTTTCAACCTCCTTGTATCTATCATTGGATTCATCTATCACCGACTATGGTTAGCTTGGGTTAAAAGTGTTGTTGATGTTGAGTTAAAATCTCTAAAGTTAATTACTCAAATTCATAATGTATTCATAATTTACAATTAAAAGTCATAGGTTTTTAAGTAAAACATACAAGTAAATAACAAGAAAACAAACAAATTTGAAAGACATTAATATTTCAAATACAATACAACTTAAATATTCAATAAAAAGTGAGGTTGGGTGTTGCAGAGAAAAAAAACAGAGGAGGTTGAGGGTTCAGAATTCAGAGTTTAAAGCGACAAATGAAGGGTGGCTGTTGTCAGAAATACTGCCAGCAATGGGTGGGTGTTGGTAAAATAGTGTGGGTGTCACACAAAAGATAAAACATAGAAGCATTGGAAACTACAGCAAAATGGGTTTTCCAAAAAGCCTCACTCTAGCTCCGCTACAACCACTATTTTTACTGCGATTGCAACTGCTACAGCCACTACTCAAAAAAGCACGGATATTCAAACTTGTAGTTGTAGCAGCCTGTGGCCACTCCAAACCATTAACGTGTGCTATTGATAATTATAAATGAATGTTAAAACTATATTGGGCATTCACTCAATGTTTCATACTACTACAAAATCTGTTTCATAACAATACTGAATTCTCATATCAAAAAACCAATTTTACCACAACCCCCTAAAATGATTTAAAAGCAATAGCACATACCTGGTTCATTCTCCATGCATCGGATAATAAATTCTTCTGGTTTTCTGTAAGAGAGAGCAGCGGAAAAGTATACAGATAAGAAACATAGGAAATAAAACAAAAGACATCAAACAATGAAAAAGACTAGCTAACCGGAGTCAACAGCTTTAATTTCCCTCATAGTGGCATCGGCAGACATCAATGGTTTATTGAAGAATTGAGCAAATCTGGAAGACAAACATACCCCAAGCTCAGAATTTTTATTAGGGAATAAAAAAGGAAATCATAAAAGCAGGATCTACCTGTCCAGAGCCTCTTCAAAGCCATCTGTGTTAACATCAAAAAAATAGTTGGTTTGTTCAGAAGATGTAAAAGCATTGGTGCTTCCTCCATGCTGTGTCAGGAAAGCAGACCACAGCAATGAAATCAAACAAAAGTTGTTAACAAAAACAAATGTAAGAATATTTAAAAATAAAAAAAAAAATAGTAAATCAATGGAATTAATTCAGCTTTCTAAACTCTAATTGATATTGATATTTGATACAATATAAAAAGAATAGAAATTCTTAACATTCTTAAAAATACTTTGCAGAGTGGAAGGCCAGAGAAAATGAATGAAACTAAATGCATAACATAATTTAAGCTCAAAACACATGGCAATGAATTATCATAAAGTCATATGGAGCTTTCCCTCCATTTCACTTCCTTTCCCCTTCTCCCAACAAGCCCATGGGAAAACTTGAGAGCCCAAGAGACCACATTCCCACCCCTTCACCGCAAGAACCAAAATCCAGGTCTTCAGTCCTAAACCCTCACAAATTTAAAAACATGCCAAATTCATAATAATGTGATTGAATAAAAAGAGTGAAGACGTGACAAAATCTATTTAAAAAGATATAATATCTATACAGTTCATTTTGTCCTAGAAACGTTTTAAATTTGTGGTTCTCAATGTGTGGTTGATAGAATTTTATTTATGAAAAAGAGTTATGAAATTAAAAAATAAATAAATAACTACTGACTCCCTTATAAATAACATGTACATGGGAAACACACCTCTGTTTCTTAAAGATATACTCACCTCAAGAAAATCGAGTAAAAATATTTCAAATATCAAGTTAACTTATCCAATAAATTTTAATCATCAATTTTTAGCCTTGAAATATCCCATAAGGGTTAGATCATTTTATCCAATAAATTCTAAGAGGTTTAGATCATTTTTTTATCAAATAACTGTTAACATATATATGTACAATGCACATAGCAGTAGCATGAACTCAACTTTCAAGCAAGGTATCCAAAAGTTTTAGAAGTAGGGACTGCCCATGGAGTTTCAGTAAAATAAAAGGAATACTTAAGGATTTTACTGAATTTAAATTTTATAAGGTTTTTATTTTTACATGAAGTTTCATATTTTATACTATAAAGAGTGCTAGGAACATACTCTCTAACACTGTTTCTAACAAATTTTTATTGGTTAAAATTTATTAAAAACTACAAAATCAGGAGATATGATCATTAAATAAGATGTGAGAGTGAGACCCATGAAAATTTATCACTTCTAATAATAAGAGAGAGTGTTCTTACTTCCTAGCATTTCTCTTATACTATTTAGTGCTAGAATTCCTTTCAGTCCATTCTGGATATTGGCAAATTTTCTCTCTAATTACAAATTTGTTCTTAATCAGTTAATATATGCATTTTTTGTCCTCTCACAGTCTCACCACCATCTTCCCCTTTAAGAGTTTCTGATTTCTGCAACCATAATAGAAGAATTGCATTTGATTATTTGAACCTAGTTAGGGGGGATTGCATATTAGCTGTTAACAATTAGGATTTGATTTCAATATTTTTTGAATTATTTTCCAGTTTTCCTACTTTCCGGAAATTAGATATAGTAAATCATGTTATAAATACTCAACCATGCTGAGGCTCCTCCAGCAATTTAGAAGACGTTTCTCCTTTTTCAAGTAATGCCTTTGACAAAATTTCAACAGCAACTACCATTTTATCAACAAGTACCAATAAGATTAGGATACATGACAACAAGGATTAAATATTTACTTTAACTATTTCATAGAATGATGGATAATGGATAAATAAAATTGAAGATCTGAAATACATAGGACAAAAAAGTTAAAAAATCTGTTGACAATTTCCATTAGGGGTGGTAAGAAAATTCCATTGCAGTTTTCACAGCTTAAAAGGCAGCAGACATCCGAACATTATGATACCTCAGTAATATACTTGGAGTAGCTATCTTCAACTGGGTATTTTTCACTCGCATAAAACAGCATATGCTCTGTCAACCAAAAATATAAATAACCAGAATAAATTTTTTGAAATGGATATCATTTCAAGACAAAAAGGAAGAAAAAAAAAGTAAATTTTCAGCACCCCACCCATTAGCCATCAAAATATAGTTCTTGATATAAATAATAATGTCCAGATGCTAGAATCTAGTATCTTTTTTTCTTTGTTCCTAACAGCACTACATAAAGGTCTATATCTCAAAGTATCTAACAAACATCACGGGTAGCAAGTGCCCCAACAATTAACTCCTCTTTTCGATGTCTACATTCTATCTTATCTTATCAATATATGTATTTCGTAAAAAGCTTTACACTATCACAGATGTGCTGACTCAAATCCTCTGTCCTTTTTCCCTGTCCTGTAATACAATGTTGGTTAAGTCACAAGGTTTTAAATAAATTGTGGTCACAGTTTCGAGTGGTCACAATTGCAGTCCCGCAAACTTGGAAACAACCTTGGCGTTGCGGCCGAAATAGCAGTCACTTACAATTTTAAAAACCTTTTATGGTTACAATTTACAAGTGCACATCAATCTTCAAACAAGGAATCCTCTTCAGACTCATAAACCAACGACGAAAACCCTAAACAAATCGAAACCGATACGCGACAGAACAGAGTCAAAGTCGGATAAAGCGAAAATACCGAGGAAATGGGCGAGGCCTTCGAGGCCAGCAGGGTCGCTGAAGTAACCGACGCCAACGTCCATGGAAGCAGCACACTGCAAGTGCAATAAACAAAACCAAACCACGAAAACCGAACAGCAAGTGAGCGAATTAAAACGAAAAAAGAGAATCGAATCGGAATCGAAATCGAAATCTGCGATCGAGGAGGAATATTTGACCTTATCGGTGTCGGGATCGCTAATGAGGAGCACTTGGAGCGAGTTGCGGAGCACGACTCTTCTGTAATCCCTCTTGTCGATGCGCGCCTTGACAATCTCCACTTCTTCCTTCCCCACTGCCATCTTCTCCTTCGCTCTCTGCCACGCAAAACCCTAATGTGTTCTTCTTTAGGCTTGGTGACGTTGGAAGGTAGTGATTGCTTTGTTCTGTTCCTTGCGCTCGAAATTGGAATTGGGAAGGGTGCTAACGAAGATTAATATTTCGCGGTAACGGATAAAACTAAGCTGTTTTTTTCCAAGTGTCCTTTCGCTGTTTCGTTCTATCCTGTGTGTTAGGTATTACAGGTCTCCTTTCCATGGTCTACATGCATCTGGAGTGAGGCAGGGCCTGCTCCTTGCTGTGTAGGTAAACAGGGTTAGGAATAATCTAATTCATTAATTACTAACTAGAAAGTAGTAATAAGTTAATTAAATTAGTTCAATTTAAATTTATTTTATGTGATATCATAAAAATTTAATTTTTAAAATAGTGATTATAAAAATATTTATCATTGAAAAATACAATATTTGTTCAAATTAATTGAAAATAACAAAATTTTATAGATCACACGTCATATTTAATTATTCTATTTTTAGATGTTATAATTTTTAATAAATTTTAACTTATTAAAAGAATATATTTGAAAAAGTATTGTGTTAAAGAGTGTGTCTTTAACACTTTTTTATAAAAGAAACACATTAGAATGAAGGATTGAATAGTATGCGTGTGAAGTTTAAAACTTTTTAGTAGACTGTTCGCAAAGCACAAACTAAAAAGAGGTTGTAAATGTTTCATCCAAGAAAAATGTGAAGGACATAATAGAAACAAGAACATGAGATTTATATTGGTTCGCTCAAATTGAAATATGTCTACTCTTATTTCAATTTTAGAAAAATTTTACTAATATTTTTACAATAAATATTCTCTATATCACTTTTGACTACAATAAACAACAATTTCAACCTGAAATTGTCAAAATTCAAATATTATTTAACACAAAATTATTTCTAACTTTTACAGACAAGTATTTGATATATTATAATAAATCAACTCTCAATGTGAGAATATGAAAGTTTAGCCGATTATATAATAGTTTTGCAAATCAAAGAATAAAAATGTTTAAGTAAAATGTTTCATCTATTTACTTTTATCAAAAGTTTAAAATGTTTGGTGCAAATATGATCTTTCACAATTGGTTATTCTAATCTTCTCTTTGAGTCTTTATATAGGCTTCAGAGATGATATGTTTATTGTGAGAGAGAACCCTTGAATTTTTTTCATTCCGAGTCTTCATTAAATGCATAAGGAACTTGTCATGTTATAATTATTGACGTGTTTGCTTTTGCAAACGATTGATAATTTAACTCTCTTTTCTTTCTCAAACAAGTACAGGCACTTTTTGAAAACCTGTGTAATGCTTTTTATTCCCACTTCTACTTCAGTTTTCTCCTTTTACTAAACCTCGATGCATAGCTTGTTTTTTAATCAGAAGTTGTTCTTATTATACTCAGAAAACCTTATTTTTTCATTAAATGCCTAAAATTCAAAGGTTGGAGCATAAAACACATGAAATATCATACTAAGGTTTATAAGAGAAACAATAGTTAACCCTAGTAGTCAAGTTTTATAAAATAAAGAGCTCAATCACATGTTAACTTGTTGGACAAAGAAAACGTACTTAAGTAAATATATAAGATATGCATGAGTGTAAGTTTTCTTTAAAGTGTTAAATGAAAAACAATAAGTTGGATGTTGGATATTTTATTAAAAGCTTTGGACTCATCATCTTAACAATAGTACCCTTAAATTTAACTTTTCCTTTTCTTTTTAATACATTAATTTTCTAATTCCATATAACTATATATAAAATTTGAATGAATATATTTTAGAAAACATTGTAATATAAATTAAAGAATATCTGTGTAGAATTAATATAAATATTAATTATAATATCTTTAAATATTTTATGTTGATAATAATTAAACGAGCAAAAAAATTAGTTGCAACCAGAATAACAAATGTTAGACACAAAATAAAACAAATATGAACAAAATCAAAACAATTGTGAGACAATTTGTTTAAATTAATAAATAGTGTGCCATAATACTTAATTGAACTTTCCTTTTTATTTGAAAAATTAAGTTTATTGGTGTTATTTTATCTAATAGTATTTATATTTCAAAAGCATGAAGCCAATTTTTCATGTAACTACACCTACTAAAGTGTTGAGAGAGTCTAAATCAGTTGATACTAAATTATTATAAACCCCTGATACTGTTTTTGATTCTTAAAAAAAATATAAACAAAAAATTCTTACTTACACCCTGATTAAGATTAAGGATATTCGTTAAGCTCATTTAATTTTATCAATTTCATAAATAAAAATTTTCTAAACTACCCTTAATCACATCTAATGGAAGCGTTATTCGTATATGAATTAACATAAGGACATTTTTTAAATAATGACATTAAATAATGTTTAATTATTTAAAATTTGCTTATATTACAGTAGACTAAAATTGGACTTTTTTTTCTTCTTATATTTGAGTCCATATAATATTGTCTTAAAGTGGAATACTAGAAACACTCTCTTTATATTTTACTATACTTAATTTTATTGGAAATTATAAATTTGGATGATTCTCATTTCTAAACTATGATCAGAGACTCATGAAAAGTGATACCATCAAAATTTATGATTTTGAATAAATTTTAGTTAATACTCCCTTCGCCCCAAGAATATCTAAGGTTTTTTCCACAAGAATTGAAAATAGTATTTATTATGAGACAGTTTTACTAAAATATTCTTAATTTCAACAAATTCATTCTCTAAAAAAATCAACAAAATTATTATTAAGTCTTTCAAGACAATAATATTTATTAAAAGATAAAATTGGGATAGATATTTAAATATCTCCTTGAAATCTACGAACATAAGCCATTGTAATTTTTTTTCAAAGATTAAAAACTAGAGACATAGAGTTTTTTTTTTAAAAAAAAAAAGACTGTTACAAGTATTTTTCTTATTTAAAAATATAATTTAGTGACTTTTTAATATAAATATACATAACAACCTGACCCCTGCAATTACACGGGTCAACAGATTAGTTTAGCTAAAAAAAGGTGAAAAGTTTGAAATTTTATCTTGGTTAAATTGTTTACAGTATACTTCAGTCAAAATGTAAATTCTAATTTCTTGAAGATGATTTTACTAGAAGGTTGATCCTGCTCATATCTTGTTATGTTCTTATCATGTATTGTCCAACAAAAAGATCCTTTCTTTTTTAATAAAAAACAAACAAACACTTAAGTCTTTACTTTTTTATTGGGTCTGAAAATGTTGTTAACAAATGTATTTTTTTCAGTTTCTTTTTCCTCTCAAAGTGTGCAAAATGTCAGCTAAGGTACAAATAAAAAAAAATGTCAGCTAAGTTGTCATTTGAAGAAAAATATTTAGTGTTTCAATATTATAAACAACACAATGATGGCATGTAACATTAATTATTATATTGTCCACTATACAAACCAAGATTATCATATGTATAAGGTTAAATTGATCACAAACACCGAAACAACTTACTCTTACCCCAGTGGGCACAGAAGTTGAATTTGCAACAAGTGTTTTGCATTGCCATTTCTGGTGTTTAGTTGGCTGATAACCATGGCGGAATCATTCCTCTTCAGCATCGTGGAGTCACTCATTGAAAAGGTTGCTTCTCGGGCTTATGAAGAAGCTTCTCGATCGTGTTCTGGGGGTATACGACCATCTGCAAAAGTTTACAAATACTCTCTCATTTGTCAAGGGTGTGCTGTTAGATGCTGAGCGTAAGCAGGAGCAGAACCATGAGCTGCGGGAATGGCTAAGGCAGTTCAAACGTGTTTTCTATGACGCCGAAAATGTTGTGGATGAATTTGAGTGTCGAACACTACGAAAGCAAGTGGTCAAAGCTCATGGTACCACCAAAGATAAGGTAAGACACTTCTTCTCAAGCTCTAATCCACTTGTTTTTCGTTACAAGATGGTTTGGAAAATTCAAGATGTCAGCAAGAGACTAGACAAGGTTGCAACTGATAGGCATAAGTTTAGTCTTCAAATAATTGATGTTGACAATCGTGTTGTGCATCGGAGAGAGATGACACACTTTGTGAATGATTCAAATGTGATTGGAAGAGAACAAGACAAAAAAAAGATCATAGAGGTCTTGAAGCAGCAGAATCCTAATAATGATGATATAACTCTCTCTGTTATCTCCATAGTGGGGAGGGAGGCTTGGGAAAGACCACACTTGCAAAGTTCGTGAACCTACATAGCTTTGCTTGCTGCCTAGGCTAACAAAATCTTTCAGTATGCAGTTTTTGGTATCCTCCACAAGGACCATAACTCAATCAGTACGTCGAAGCTCTTTACCAGGTTTTCTGCGCATAACCTGATTTGGCAAGGAAAGAAATACGCCATGCTTGCTTTGATTATGAGTTTCTGAGGGTATTCGTTGCAACTGTTCTGCTGGCTTAATGCAATCTTGCAGCATGAAAGCGAATATCAGTTAGTAGGCCTTAGAGTATTCATAAGATCGATGAGCTAACATGGTTTCCCATTCTTCAGAAAAATGACTCGATTGATACACTGCGAACATTTTGGCTTTAGAGTGCATTCTTTGTACTTGTAGACTTAGTAACGAGATGTATGAAGTCATCACACTTCTATGAATTTAATTAGCATGAAAAACCTCTAACATTCCCACATCCAAGTATATTTGTGATTAATTATTAATGTCATGGTTTGAGATTAAGAGATTTATTCAATGATAGTAATTAAGTCACGACACACCTTTATCCTGGTGCTAATTATATTTACGATCATACGCATTTACCTTGGACCTAGATGTTGAGAGAAAAGACGAGAGAAAAATTTATACAAGAAATTACGACATAATCACAAGGTAATGTAGATAACACGGTTACACCAAGAAGTAAAAGTATCGGCTACATCAATGCATAGCAAAAATCTGAAGGGTGACAGGAAATGAAATCAGCACTAATCACAAGAATACCGTATGTATATAAAATAGACCACTGCCCTCTGAAATGAGGCCAATAGTGGGTAAAATGTACACAGATTAAATCCCTTTCACTACTAACATGATACTTTTGCTGCTAAACGCTGCAAAGTCATAACACTCAGTTAAATCCCTTTCTTAAAATTCATATTTTGCTTTCCTCAGTTTTAAAATTTGTTGTTATTTAAAATTATAATTGTTAATCTAGAGGCACGTTTTACCCCAACATGGCTATAGTAGGCTCAAGCCCAAACTTTATCTCTTTATAAATAATTTATTGAATTTATTTTCTTAAAGACTACATTTATTATTGTTTGGTGTAAGACAATAACACTGCAAACTATCTTTTCCTGACTCTAGTCAAAGTAACACCTGTAATGTAATCCCTCAAAAGTCAAAACTCTTGCCATCAACTTCATTTCTTCCAGAAATTTCATACACTGGTTGCTCAGAAAATATCTTCCACTGTTGCAATTTCCTGATAACCATGGCTGAATTAGTCCTCTTCAGCATCGCGGAGTCACTCATAGCAAAGCTTGCTTCTCGGGCATATGAAGAAACTTCTCAGGTGCTGGGTTTATACCACCATCTGCAAGAGTTTACACAGACTCTCTCATTAGTCAAGGCTGTGCTGTTAGATGCTGACAAAAAGCAGCAGCAGAACTATGAGTTGCGGGAATGGCTGAGGCAGGTCAAACATGTTATCTCTGATGCTGAAAATGTGTTGGATGAATTTGAGTGTGAAACACTACGAAAGGAAGTGGTCCAAGCTCATGGCAGCGCCACATCCAAGGTAGCACACTTCTTCTCAAGTTCTAATCCACTTGTTTTTCATTATAGATTGGCTCAACACATCAAAAAAATCAAGAAGAGATTAGACAAGGTTGCAGCAGACAGACAAAAGTTTGGTCTTCAAACAACTGACATTGATCGACGTGTTGTGCATAGGAGGGATATGACATACTCCTACGTTGTTGATTCGGATGTGATAGGAAGGAATCATGATAAGGAAAATATTATACGACTTTTGGTGCAGCAGAATCCTAATAATAATAAAAGAAGTCTCTCGGTAATTTCTATTGTGGGGATGGGAGGCTTGGGAAGGACCACACTAGCAAAGTTTGTGTTCAATGATAGGAGGATACATGAGTTATTCCAATTGAAGATGTGGGTTTGTGTTTCTAATGACTTTGACATTAAGCAAGTGGTTATTAAAATCCTTTATTCTACTAAGGATTCTGCTCACCAACAAAATTTAGACATAGTAGACATGGAGCAACTGCAAAGTCAATTAAGAAACAAACTTGCCAGTCAAAAATTCTTACTTGTCTTGGATGACGTATGGAATGAAGATCTAGTAAAATGGGTTGAGCTGAGGGATTTAATGCAAGTAGGTGCTGCAGGAAGTAGAATTTTAGTGACTACACGCAGTCAAGTGACTGCTTCCATGATGAGCACTGTTCCCTCTTACATTTTAGAAGGACTTTCCTTGGAGGATTTGTTGTCTCTGTTTGTCAAATGGGCATTTAAAGAAGGAGAAGAGAAAAGGAATCCATATTTGGTAAATATTGGGAAAGAAATTGTGAAAAAAATGCAATGGGGTTCCTTTGGCAGTGAGAACATTAGGAAGTTTACTGTTTTCAAAAGATAACAGAGAGGAATGGGAATTTGTGAGAGACAATGAAATTTGGAATTCTATGAAATCTGGAAATGGTATGTTTGCTGCACTTAAATTAAGTTTTGATCAAATGCCATCCAATTTGAGGCAATGCTTTGCTTTGTTCAACCTTTACCCATGTGGTTATGCATTTGATAGTTTTGATGTTACATCCCTTTGGGGAGCACTTGGTTTTCTTCCATCACCAAATAGAAATCAAATGTTGAAACACGGTGCAAATCAATATTTGTGTGAACTATTGTCAAGATCTTTTCTACAGGATTTTGTTGATTATGGCATTGGCTTTGGTTTTAAAATACATGATTTGGTGCATGAAATTGCACGGTATTTGGGTACAGATTCCATAATGGTAAGATACCCCTTTGTGTTTAGACCCGAACAAAGGTATGTCCAGCATCTATCTTTTCCTGAAAACGTTGAAGTTGAAAATTTTCCCATCCACAAATTTGTAAGTGTGAGAACCATACTATTTCCTACCTCAGGAGTTGGAGCCAACAGTGAAGTATTTTTGCTTAAATGCACATCACGGTGCAAACGCTTACGGTTTTTAGATTTAAGTGATTCTATGTACGAGGCTTTGCCTCCTTACATTGGCAAGTTGAAACATTTAAGATATCTTAGTCTTGAGAATAATAACAACTTAAAGAGGCTTCCTGATTCTCTTTGCAACCTCCTAAAGTTAGAAGTTTTGATACTTAGTGGATGTTCAGAACTTGTAAAACTGCCTAATGGTTTAAGAAAGTTGATCAGTCTTCAACATTTGGAGATAACCACAAAGCTACGTGTTTTGCCAGATGATGAGATTGCAAACTTGAGTTCTCTTCGGATTCTCAGAATCGAATTGTGCAACAATGTGGAATCTTTGTTTGAAGGGATTAAACTCCCTACTCTTAAAGTATTGTGTATTGCCAATTGCCAGAGTCTAAAGTCGTTGCCACTTGATATTGAACATTTTCCTGAATTAGAGACTTTGTTAGTTGACAACTGTGATGTGTTGGAATTGTCAAAGGAGCATAACAACCAAAATTCCAACTTGAGGCTGAAGATTGTAAATTTCATTTCATTGCCACAGTTGGTGGCCTTGCCTCATTGGCTTCAAGGGTCGAAGGACACATTGCAATACTTGTTAATTTCAAGCTGCAACAATCTTGTGGGGCTTCCTGAATGGCTATCAGCTATGACTTGTCTGAAAACACTGTGTCACAAGTTGTCCTAACATGTCTCTCCTGTATGGCATCCATCGCCTCACCACCCTTGAACGATTGGAAATTGACGGATATCGTGAATCGCTCCAACACTTAACCATTGATGAACCAGAAGAAGTCGAGGAAGAGGTAGAAGAATTGGTGTAAGGGCAAAAGGCAGAGGTAAGCATTAAAAAAATAAATGTTGGTTTTTCTGTTTTGGGTTGACATAATGTGTGTTGTTGTTCTCGAGGAATTCTTCAATTAATCATCTAACAATGCTTTTTATGAGTATGCCACTTCACTAGAAATTGAACTTGGATAATTTGTTTGAATTGAACACAGAATGGAGCAGGGAATTCAATAGGATACCTCCAACCAGGTGAACATTCAATTTCTTTTACTGTGTAGTGTGTACCTTCGTGAGTGTTTAAATTAATTCTTTTGATTAAATGTGTTTGATTTGTTATCTGGTTGGTTGCTGTTGAATAATGTTCTGTTTAATGCTTGGCCCAAATCCCTAGGTGTTGACAAAGAGAATGTTGACTTGGGCCCAAATCCCGAGGGTTGACCTCGGCCCATTTCCCATTTAGGGTGTTGAAATCCCTAAACCTATTTCTCTCTATAAATACTACATTTATAGATGGAGACAGTACCCGCACTGACGGCAGAGAGCCAGTAACGTGAGAGAGTGCAAAACACAACAATGGTGAGGAAGAGTGTCTCCAGCATTTGGCTATTGAGAGTGTCTCCGAGAGGTTGAGAGCAACTCTTGTTGAGGGTGTGTGTCTACCATTGTTGAGTGACTCCGGCGTGAGGCTGTTGAGTGTTTGTAACCATTATTGTTGAGAATAGTGGATTGTTCTGGACTAGGTCCCGTGGGTTTTCTTCTTGAAGGTTTTCTCCTACGTAAAGCTATTTTGTGTTGTTTTTCCTCTCCTTTTATCTCTCGTGCATCCTTCGTTGTTTGTTACACGTTTCCGCGCTATATTTACTGTTTGATTGCTTGAGAGTTGAGTCCGGTGACTCGCCAGTGTTTGTGGTTGGTTGAGGTATTACTCCCAACTGAGAAGGAGGTTGTGGTGCCGATTTCCACAACAGTTGCCTGGGTTCTGATATTAAATAGTCAACAACAATATTTCAGTGAATCACTTTTTGGGAAAATGTTACAAATGACATTTTAATCAATTAGGGGAGGGATAATATCCTAGTGAGGAGGAAAAAGTTGTTTAAAATTAAATAGAGAATATTGTTTCACGAAAGAAAAGTTTTATACTTTCTTTGCTTCACAGAAAATTTGTTCATTACTTTTGATAATTTCTTTTAAGTGCTTCGGTTATTTTAAAGAGGTGTTCTTATTCATGGTTTATGCATCACACTGGGAGTTTGTTAATTTGCCTTAGTGGGCAGGTAGATGAATTCAAGCGCTAAATGAAATGGATTACCTTCACTGTCAAGGATCTATTTGCTTCTACTAACATCTGCTCATGTAACAAAAAAAAATAGCTTGAAATTATTCGGTACCATAAAGTTGCTCTATTCCTTTATTTATATATGTCCAACAATGTACCTTGGTTTCAAGATCAGATAACTGGTCCAGCATGAATTGTGTCTGCAAATTGGTTTTTCAGACAGTGCAAAATAACCAAAAGGAGTCACAATAAACTTTTCTTAACAAAATTACACAGTAGTGAAAATTTAAAGGATACAAACACAATAAATCTTAACGCACAACAAATGAACAGAAAATAGGCGAAAGTTATAATTGTTATAATCACCTTTGGGTCCTTTGTAAGTGATTCAAATCTTGCTTTCAGCTTCAAGTATTCACGGTAGCTGCTCTGCTAAAAATGATTCCCAAATCCAAAACCCTAAGCGCGTCCCTGAACTCGCCGTTGCGGTAGTGGTGGCGCGCCACGTGGAGGCACGCCATGGAGTAAGCGTCGCGCCACACCGGCAGCACCAAGTGCCACGGCCCCGAGTGTAGCTGGTCCCACGCCATCTCACGCGCCGCCTCCGCCGAGCGAATGTCATCGTTTGCCGCCAGCGCCGCAATGCTCACGTACGCGTACCCGCCGTGCTCGGAGATCGCGTGGAGCAGCTGCGGCGGCACTTGGTTTGGGGTTCATGATAAGGAATGAGTGTCTAGAGTAACAGTGAAGGGTTGGGGCTAATTGAATTTGAAGGGTTGGGAGAGTTTGAGCTGAATTTGGAATTTGAAGAGTGGCACGTGACTCACATGGGAATTTGAAGAGTGGCACGTGAACTCACTTGAGTTACCGACGAAAAAATTTGATTCGGAAATTGTCCATGGGAAATATGCAGTTTTTTTGTAGTGATACACTCAGTTTGAAAATTAAATTTATCTTATGATTTAACATGAACATTATGAAAATTATATTTATCTTATGATATAATTACTTTATTGTCTATATTTTTCTATAATACATCCTGCCATGCTCATATTTTAATTTTCAAATATTTTATCGTAACTCGTGCTCAGAATCCCCATTAACTTGACAGTAAACTCTTCTCGTTCCACATATTAGTGAAACATACAAAACTAAATAGGCTGCAATTTGGTAATAATTGTGGAGTGCCCTTTGTCACCTAAACATCTCAATTTTGATTTCAAACATTTCATCGTTAAGTTGATATAAGCTGAACGTCCGCAGAGAATGGTAAATTCTGAAGGATTATTGGAAGAGTAATTAAAGGTTCATGAATTATCATGTACTTTTCGTAATTTTTTATCTACCTTGCTGCATGATTCCATCCTAATTTTTTCTTTTGAACTATAAATAAATAAATAAATAAAGCATTCTGAAGCAATGTAGCTCTGCAGTTGCATTATCTAACCTTTCAAGTTTCAATTTGCAGCCTGTGGAATCCACCATAAACACGTTGATAGGAGCGCCCTTTACAAGGTTTTTTATACATCATCACTCGATCTGACAAGGAAAGAGATTTGTCAAGCTTGCTTTGATTATCTGAGTGTTGGAGGTGTATTCTGGGAAGTGCCAGTCCCTCTGCTTTCAGGATCAAACTATTAAGCTTTGATTATCTGTGATTAATAATTCCATTGGTTTGTTATAAAATAAAAAAAAAATAAAAAAAGAAATCTTATACTATGATAATGAGTTGAGACCCACCTATATTATTCTGGTTCCGATCAAGATCATACTCCTTAATTAGGCCTTGGTCCTAAACGCTGTCTCATTTTTTACATAATTTTCACATTAATGTTTTTGACCTTTTATTTTATTAATTAGCTTAAGGCCGCTTGTCTTGTATGGATATTAAATTCACATCTCATAATTTTTAAGATTAATTTTAATATTATTTTGAATTTTAATATATTATTAATTATTTAGTTTAAATTTTAACACATATATGTTACTAGATATGTAAAAATTAGATAAATATATTTTTATATGTACACATGCTCCAGAAAATTATTATTATTGGAATGTTGTTTTAGATAAGATTTCTTTCACTTTGATGATGTTTTGCATACTCATTTTTTACTTTATTTTAAAAAAATTGATTTAATTCATTTTTTTATTTGTAACTAAGTATCTAATGACTTTGTCAATAACTAAATTTTATCGAAAAGTGACATATGTTTATGTGATAAAACATTCTTTTATAATAATTTTTTTAAATTTAATTAATTGATTGAATATGTTAAAATTATCATATATATGAAATTATTATAAGTAGTAAGATCATTTATTAGAAATAATGATAAAAATTAGTAGAACCATTTGGATATATTTTAGGTGTAATGTAAGTTAATTTATTTTTTGTTTAATTTATGTATTAATAATATAACTATAATAATTTTTAAATTGATTTAAATCAATGATTATTTAATTTTTAAATAATAATATATTGTTTAGAATACTTAAATTAAAGTGGTTAAACAATATTAAATGTTAATAAATAATAGAACGTATACATGAGTCCGTGAAATGTCAAAAAAAAATATTGTACCTCACAAAAAAAGAAT
>PYAF01001441.1:572947-592339 GCA_007407185.1 Glycine tomentella
AATGGATCGACAACTGTTGAGACTAGTAAAGATCCATACAAAGGAGAATCCTGCAGACATGATGACGAAGGTGGTGACTCGAGAGAAGCTAGAGTTATGCAGAGACATAGTTGGAATGTTTTCTTCAGATACGGCTGGAGGGGGAGAATTGATGACTTCCAGCAAGTTCCAGCCGTCCTCCTAGTTCCAACCAGCTGTCCACCAGTTCCAGCTGCACACAAGCTGTCCACCAGCTGGCCACCACCACCCTCCAACATTCACACCATACTTCAGTCTATAAATAGAGGTGCAAACCTCAGTTGTATATCATCACTTAGACACACACAAACACCAAGAGTGAATTCATCCAAGTAGTGAGAATTCTTAGTGAGTGTTGTGTCAGTGGTCTGAGTTTGAGAGTTGTTTTGTTTTGAGTTTGTAAATCTCTGTAATTCTATTCTTGTAAGTAATAGAAGCTGTTTTTCTCTCAAATTCGTGTGTACCAATACCCAATTGATCCGTTGGCCTCAACATTTGCCTCGTTTGATTGGGATGTTAAAACATTTCAGACGTCTTTCTCTTCGTTATAATAAGAAAATTAAGAGACTTACTGATTCTGTTTAAGTTTCAAAATCTGCAAGCATTGTGGCTTCGTGGGTGTGCTAATCTTGAAACTTTGCCCAAAGGATTAAAAACTAGATCAGTCTACACGATTTTGAGATAAACACAAAGCAAGCTGTTTTTCCAGAGAATGAGATTGCAAACTTGAATTCTCTTCAATATTTTTCTGTGGATTTTTGCCACAATGTGAAGTCTTTATACTCAGCGATCGAATTTCCTATTCTTAGAACACTGGATCTTATTAACTGTACGAGCCTGGAGTCTTTGCCACTTGACAGTAAACATTTTCCTGCATTAGAGTACTTGTGTGTGAAGAAATGTGCCAAGTTGGAATTGTTTAAGGGCCATGAAGATCAAAACCTCAACTTAAAGTTAAAAACAATACAATCTGTTTTGCTGCCACAGGTAGGGATTCTACCTCATTGGCTTCAAGGATCTGCTAACACGTTACTATAATTGAGCCTAGAACACTGCTACAATCTTTGAGGTGCTTCCGGATTGGCTGTCAATGCTAAGTAATCTGAGAGCACATGATATTGAATATTGTCCAAAGTTGCGGTCTCTTCCAGATGGCATCCATTGCCTCACTGCCCTAGAAAATTTGGGACTTGAAGATTGTCCTGAATTATGCAGAAAATACAAGCCGCAAGTTGGAGAGTGTTGGAACCAAATATCAGACATCAAACAGATTAAGATAGATTATTGGGAAGAGGAGTTCGAGGAAGTGGAAAGATTTAAAAACAACGATAGATGTTGAAGGCCTTTTTTTTTTTGACGGGTTTCCCTAATGCAGATTTTTGTTCCTGAGCACTTTTTTAATCTGTTTTCATTTATGTCCTCCATGATTATGTCAGTCCATGAGAGATTGAACTACGCATGTTTGTTTGATGTAGACCAGTATGATGATATCTCTTTTATCTTCGTCTTCTGTTTTTTTCCTTCAAATGTATTAATTTGGGTTTGACGGAGGGGCAGTTTCATTTTAGAGCCTTCCCGACACTGACAGGTGTTCAAAATCTTTGTTTATTTTGCGTGTTTTTAATTTTGATAATTCAGCTTTGACGTATATTGACATCCTGATGATGATCAAATTATAATTTTAACAAATGGTGTTGCAAAATATGTATACAGATAGAATCTTGAGGTAATAGATGAGTTTAAATGGAGCACATTAGCATCAACAATTTTGAATGGTGTGATTTTTCCAAAAATTTGGATAGCATTCCATTCGATTCAGTTATTACTTATGTATGTATTGTCTAGCAATTGTAAAAGCAAACAAAGATTGAAGGTAATGGCGAAAAGCATGTGCTGAACTAGGTATTTATATACGCTTCTATCTATGTTATATATTTCCCCTGACGCTCATCCATTCAGACTTTTATTTCTCCGATTTATTTCCCCACATATGAAGGCATATTTTGTTGTAAATGTATCTAACTGGTTTCCCCCACTGAAAAGTATCTTCTATTTTTGTCTTTTCTTTCTTTTTTATTCATTTTGATCCTAGCATTTATCTAGTGTTACAGATTAATGCATAACTCCACTCCACCAACTACAGAAAAGTGAATATCAGTGAACACGTCTCGGAAGTTAAAACTCAAGGCATTCCCAAGAGGAGCTAGCATTGTTTTCCGTTATTCATCATCACTTGAAATAAAAGACTAAATTTTGAACATTCTTCTGGCTTTAGTGTATATTATTTGTATTTGTAGAGTCAATATCAACTTAAGCAGCCATTCCTTCCATGAACTTATGTATCTATCATGATTCATGAATATAATGCCATTGGTTTGAGATTTAAAAAATATCGTATACAATGATAATGAGCCGAGACCCACCTATTATCCTGGTTCCGATCAGGATCATACTCCATAGGCCTTGGTCCTAAAAATGCTGTCTCCAAAGATGAGAGGAAAATTTATAAAAGAAATCAAGGCATATATAATAGCAAGGTAATGTGGATACCTCACAAAAGAGCACGCAGTAAGCAAGAGTATCAGCAATATCAATAGGTATAAAAATCTCGATGGAGAACAATTCAATAAAGTAAATCTGAGCTGGTGGAAAATCAAGAGGATTTTTTTGAAGGAATTTGTTAGGTTATAAATCTTTAAGATATTATCTAGATTTAAAGATTTTATCAATTTGTTTGAATTTATTTTAAGAATTTGTTTCTTTTTTAAGATTAGGAAGATGATAGTATTTGAATTTTGTATTACAATTTAATTATATATAGAGAGTTAATAATTCGTTAGCTGAGACCAAGTGCAACATGTTAAAGGAGATAATACGAAAAGTCTTCTGGGAGAAGCTATAGACTATTTATGCATTCAAGTTAAGATAGACTTGTATCAACTCAAAATGGAGATGGAAGGACATCTCCATGATCACATCAATAATTTTAATCAACTAATATGTCAATTTTTTAATGCAGATAAAAAAAGTATCTAATTGGAGCAAACAATGTAATTGTTGGCTTCACTACCAAGGTCTTACATCCTTTGGTTCAAACGTTGCTTCTAGGGATTGATCCAGGATAATGTTAAAGTTGGATGAGTGATTTACAAATTAATTTGGAAAAGAAATCAATATATTTTGGAGTCCGTGCACATGTGTTTGTGTGCATGTGCGTGTGTTGAAGCTTTTAGAAGATAAACCCAAATTTCCAGATCAAGTGGATTTTGTGGGAGAGAGAAATTAGGATATTAAATTATTTGCATTTTAAAATAAAATAACATAAATGTCCTTTAAATACACTAGTCTAAAACAAAAAGAATGAATTTTTTAGTCCAAAACAAAGGATGTTGAGTGCTAACATACACATTCTAATTTTTGAATATATATATATATATATATATATATATATATAAAGTATGCTTCAAATACAATATGGGCATCAACTAGGATCTGGGCCAACCTTTGCAGCTGAGGCCAAGTCCAGTAGCTTTTGTTGACCAAAAAGGCCCATATGGATAAGATTCAAACTAACCTTGCATTGTCAAATTATAGATAATTATATAGTGCATCCCATTTTTTGGTTGTGCACCTCCAAATATGTAATATTCCCTTCTTACCCTTCTTCTCCTAAGCTTCCTCTCCCCTAAACCTCCATGACCAACACACCTAACCTCCACCCAATCACCAAACACCACCACTACAACCACCCAGCACCATCTCTACACCGCACCGAACACATCATTGTACCATCACCCAAGCACCCACCACCGCCACGTGACCCACGAACCTCAACATATCGCATCACACCACACCCATATAGTTACAAATTGGACAATTCATAATACATTTGTATGCATTAAGATAAGTTGGTTGTGGTGGTCTGGAGGAAGCGGCGGTGATGTTAGGTGGAGGTAGGTTTCGATGGTCATGGAGGTTTAGGAGAGAGGTGGTTAGGGTTTGCTTGGAAGAAGAAGGGTAAAAATGGGATATTAGGAATTTTAGGGGTGTAACAAGAAAAAAATAGGATGCATTAAGTAATTGTCCAAATGGTGACACAGTTACCAACAATGCACTTTATCAAAAGATATTTGCTTCTTGAGAACTACTATTTCCACTATCAATCCTTGTTATTGGTACTACCAACCTTGGGAAATTCCTCTTTTACTCACTCACCAAATCCCCACACCCCTTCCCTACTTCTCAGATCCAAAATTGTCTCCCCCACCCAGCCCTTGTGCCATCACCGAACACACGTGCCCCTGTGCCACCACCCTCCCTCATGCCACCCTACCTTGTGCTACCCATCCCCTTGTGAACCCTACCTAGCCCAAATCCAAAATAGATCTAAGTGTTTGTGATGTTTTGTTGTTGTGATTGTTTGTGTCATCTGTAGGGGAAAGGGAAGAGGAAGGGGAGGGGAAGAGGAATGGTGGGTGGATTTTTGGCCAAAACAAAATTGCATTTCCATTTTGGAAAGGTGTAGGGATTTTTGTCAAACAGAATCAAATTTCTGTTTTGTAAAAAAAAAAACGAAAACATAATTTTGTATCGTAAATTTAAAGCGTGCAACGAAAACATATTTCTATTATGTAAATGGAGGTGAAAAAAATCAAAACACAACGGAAACACAATTTGGTTGTGCAATTGTGCGATTGAATCGTATTTCTATTGCATTCTGATTTTCCACCCTCATTTACGTAATAGAAACACATTTTCATTGTGCTTCCGTCCAAGGGGTGATGTGGGAATATAACTAAAAGGTATCCACATGGATAGTGCCAATAGCAAAAGTGGTAATGTCAATAGAAATATCCTTGCTTCTTTCTCTCAAGGCGTGGTAGCGATGGGACAAATCCAAAACAAACACATAACAAGTCTGGTTTGAGTTGTAAATTATTGATCTAACCTTATCCTATGTAATAATAGGATGAGTAGGATTTAGATTGTTTGAGATAACATGTTAACTTGATTTTCTTAATGTATTCATAATATTAGATTCCAAAAATGTTACTTTTAAATGATTTATTTAATTAATTTGTATTTAAATATTAATATTAATCAAAATAAATAGAAACTTATTTCAAAAGTATATTAAGATAAGCTTTAAAAGAAAAATAAGTAATTATAATAATTAATTATGATAATTTATTCCTGAAACTTAGTCCTTCACATAGTAATTAAGTTAGCTCATGTTGAGATGTGTTTTGAAGTATAGGCACTTATTTAGAAGACTCAATCTTATGAACAAGATTCTTGAGTGTCAAACCATTAGCTCGACATGCATAAATTCTAATGTGATAGGTAAGTCATCTCATTAGAGAGCTTCAAAATTGTAAGAGGCATCTTTGATTTCACTTAGGTCGAGATTAATATCCTTTATCTCAAACATGACTTGTCTATAAGCCTTACATGAACAAATAAGAAAAAAAATTGAATCATGAATTAGGTTAAGATAATAATGTTTTATATGTAAAAAAAAAAAAATCAATGAAAGTATATATAATGTGTAGTTTACGGTTTATTTCTATTTTTATGATTGAAATCAAAGCGTTTGGTTTTTCTATTTTTCAATTTTCGGTTCAATCAGTTTTCAATTCTTTTATATTTCTTTAGCAGTACTTTAAAATTCAATTTTGAACACCTTTAAGGATAATAACTCCGCACATAGGTTGCCATTTTTTTCAAACTTATGTTTGTAGGACATTTGTTTTTTTGAAATTTTATTGATGGTTATATATCATTGTGGTGGTGGCAATAGTCAATAGATCTTATAACCAAAGGTAATAAATAGGTAATTTGGTGGGGGAAGCTAATAAAGATCCAAATGGGAAGGCTTAGATGAGGGAGAGAGAGAAAGAGATCTTGATGAGGTAGGGAGGTGAGACAAGAAATGATACAAGGTTCATGATGCATGTCTACTAAAGGGAGAACCTGGTCTCAATCAGTAGAGATTCTAAAGTGAAATCCCATATGCTTTTTCATTGCTTTCGGATTGTTGGGGGTCATATGGATGATAATCTCCCAAATCACTTTCTCTCACACCCATCATCCATGCACATGCAATGGGTAGAAGGTGGGGGGAGTGGAGTCATGTCTTTGGAAAGTGAAAAGTGATTGGTTTTTTGCGGGTGTGGTTGGAATTGGATTACATCCATTCTTTACTTGTACTTAGATCATTCATCATACCATTTCAATGGCGGTGGCTAACATGTAGGGTCCCTCATTATTTTATTTTTTAAAATCACCATAATTACGACATTAGATTCTTCATTAGAATCCCAAGATATTTTTACAAGTTTTAATTCTTTAAATCGATTATGAGAACAATAATTCTCAGTTATACTAAAACTGTCTTTCTTATAATGTATTTTGTGAGAATCGAATTGAAATCTCTTCATAGTTAAGCTACATCCATTCCATTGAGTAAGTCACTCTCATTGTTTAGAATTTGTATTAAGACTCTCATTATTGCAACATCACACCGGTTTTACTCATAATCATAACATTAATTTGCTTTCCACATTAATTATAATTTTGTTTTATGACTTTTCTTCCTAAAGCTAATCCTTTTTAACGACTAAATTAATAACTTGGGACTACTCAACTCTACTACACACTGAAGTGTTAATTATTCATGAAATTCAATAAAATAAGACAAAGAAGTAAGTAGTACTCAATGATAGTACTATATTTTTATTAAAAAAAATCATTTCGCTTATAAATACAATATTTCAATCTAAATTGAAACCATATCTTAAGTTTTATATGGAAGTGCATGATTGTTTAGCAGATGCAAAATGCAATAAACTACCACCTGTTCCAAAACTAAAATGCTGATAGTTTCATGAAGAGGCATGTGTGGAATGAGGGGTATTATTATATTATATACTATATAGTATAAAGTACAGGGTATTAGACTCGCCTGACACTTTTTATTTCATTTCTGGCAATACATAATTTTTTATTAGTAAATATTAATTATTAGTTTCTTAATATGATAATTTTTTAGTGAAAAAAATTTGAATCCACAATTTTTCTTCTTTCTTCTTTTTTTTATCATCAAATCAATCTTATATCTCCTTTATTTTTTGTCATTCATAAATACATTTTTTTCATAAACCAAAATTATTTTTTAAGAGTTCAATTGTCATATGTTAGTATAAATAATTTTATAATGTTAATCAATCAAAAATTATATTTAGAATGACTTTTTATCTTACATAACGATAACGGTATTTAACACTATAAAGTGAATCTTAATTAAATTATTGTTTTTATATCTTTAATGCAAAACATGTTTTTTATATCTTTAGAATATTTAAAAATTATATTTATGATAATAAATATGCAAAAAAAAAAAATAAATGTTAAATAGGTTTCTGAACTCTCTTTTTGTAATTTAGTATCTGTGTATTTTTTTGAGTCTCTAAACTTATATGAGCTTTTTAATTAGGTTGTTATAAGACCTAATTAAAAAATTAATATAAATTTAGGGATCCTATTGAAGAATAATAATGATTTAAAAACTTAATTAAAAATGAGAAATAATTCAGAGACCTAATCAAAATTGTCAACTTTTACAAGCCATTATTCTTACATTTACATGTCAGTATTATTATCTCTACAAATTCTAAACTTAGTATACTAGCCTGCAAGAGGTGAAAATACTAGCATGTAGATGTAGAAATATTTTAACAAGTCTCTGAACTCTTTTTTCTAATGGATTTATGAACTAATATTTGTTTTTAATTATGTCTTTATCTGTCATTAATGACAAGAATCTCATTAAAAAATAAATAAAAGTTTAGAGATTCAATTGAAATAAAAAATTCAGAGAACTAATTAAAAATTGTTAAATAATTTAGGAACATTTACATTTTTTCCATAAACATTGATATGCAAAAATCTTAAAAGAGATGACATTTCAACTATATTAACACCCCACCATCCTAATGATCCTCTACGACAAGCCAAAGAACTTTATTAAACCCAAAGAAAAAAAGATGAGAACAAAAAAAAAAAATTGGGGAAACATGAACCAAACCCAAAACATTACAAGCGAAACTTATTAAAAGGCAAAAGATATCTATTCCCGAAGAAATCTATTCTAATGAAGTTAGGAATAAAAAAAATCCCACCAAATAAAGTTGTAGCTATGTAAATCAAAATTTGCTAACTTATGTGCAAAATAATTGTCCTCCCTATATACGTGAGAATATTTAAAGTGTATCCTACGAGTTATATCTAAGCCGTTTAAACCATTTATTCCTAATCTTTCGAGGGACATGCATATTAATTTAACATTTGATCTATTTAGTGTAAATGAGTCATTTGGAAACATTATTTTTGTTTTTCTTTCTAACTTTCAGATTTATCAACAATTAACTTTGATTTCTTATGATGAATCTTAGAAATTTAACCTATTATTAGTAGGATAGGTGATTTATGGTGCATCATCGTTAGATTTCAGAATTATATAAAATGTAATGGTGCGCCCTCTTCATTGAATTTTCCTCTTTATACAAAGTTTTGGCGTCAAGTTCCCTCCTTTTAACATAATAAGTACTACAACACGGACTTCATTTCGTAGGCGTGTCAGCTGTTCGACAGAATGTCACCACTCTATCTTTAACAATGACCCAAAAATGAAATGAGTTGTTCGGTGATGATGTGAGTAATGTAGCAGCGACCGATGCCACTCTTAGCATTTGAACAAGAAGCACCTTCATTCGGTTGTAATGCAAAACCAAGGTCTCTGCATAGATTTGTTGAAGTGTGGAGTGGGGGAAATTAATGAAAAGTTAAAAAATAAACTAAATTATAATTTTATTGTCCTAATTTTTCAAATTCACGATAATGAAAAATAAAATAAAGCTACCTTATTAATATCTTGAAGTATAACACCGGAATACTTAAATAAATATTATAAACAATATAATGGTTAATGAAAATCGTCTAATATAAAATTATTTTAAAAAATAATAATGAAAATAAAATAATCTTATTATCTATCATTATTAATTTTTTATGGAATAAAAGGGTAAAAATAAGAATGAAAATTAATCAATACTTCAAGGACAAAAGGAAGATAAAATAAAAAAAACTAAAAGTTAGAAACTAATAATTTAAAAAAAAATACTTTGAGTCTCAAAAAATATTATGAGCCACTAATTAAAGGAAATATTTAGTAAATACTATGAATAATGTCATATAATTTTTTATCTAATTAAAAAATTAAAAACTAGTTGAAATGATAGGTTAAACATAAAGTTTGTACTTATATTTAATTATTTTTTCTTTCTCAAAGACATTTTTACAACAATAAAAGTTCTAAAGAAATAAAAATGCAATTAGTAACTACATAAAAAATTATAATAACAACTGAAATATTAATTTCACTTTTGAAAAATTGGAGAAATCTTGGAGGGATTTCGGTTAGCTAAATAGTACTTTACCGCCAAAGAAAAAAAAAACGAAAAGTTATATATGGAATAAAAAAAAAATGCTACGACATCCATGATGTTGTCCTTGCCTTTTCTTAACGAAAGTTAATGTAGGGGGAAACTTTGTCAAGAAAGAATGTGAATTTTGCAACATTGTTTTAAAGTTTCTTTCTATATCATAACGATGATAATGTATGGTGGTGGCCACCCTTCTGTCACACAGACATTATTTGGACCTACCTGTCTGAAAGATGCCTCTAATCCTTGCCCATTGCTTGGGCCCCACTCACCATATGAAATAATTCGATTTTTGGCATACTTTTTGATTTTGTGTTTTGCTTTTATGAGTTGAATGATATGATATGATACAGGAATTAGCATATTAATAGATCTAAAAGCACCTTTTTTTCTTTTCATAAAAAATGGTACCTTTTTCTTAAGGATAAATAAACATATAAAATCAATAAAATGTGATTGTTATTTATGCTATGATAAAATAACATTATCCATGTTAGTGCAAGAATTTTTAATATAATTGCATATCGTTTACTTTTTCTCCTCATTTTCCCCATGCCTTTGTTGAAATTCAGTATCGCCCTTTAACATCTCTGGTGAATGCGATCGTTCGTCGTTCTCATGCTTTGCAAGAGAAAACAGTAACATTTCCTCTTTCTCCGCATTCTTTGCAGACATATGGTCCACAACCATGTTCATTGATTTTGACTTTGTAGAAAACTTTTGTCTACTAGACCACTATTTTATAATAATGTAATGAAAAATGATAGATATACATTCTACTTTTGGACGTAGGAGTGAAAAGAAGACAAAGATAGAAAACAAAAGTTTAAAAATACTGTATATAATATGGTATGATAAAAAATATTTGAATTTATTAAAATAATTTATGAACTGTTTGATCTTTATTTTATGATTTTTATCGTTTGATTGCGTGAATGTGTGTTTTTTCCGACGGTAAGAAATTTGGATCGGATAAAAAAAGGGTCAGAAAGATAAAAATACTATATAAATATATGAATATAATTGTTGAAATAAAATAACCCTTCATGAAGTATACAGCGGTAAACTTGCGTACGTAGTAATTAATGGTCGTATTGATAACATGGAGGGAACAATAAAAGGACAAAATATGCTTTCTAAAGTATGCCTTTTGACACTAGTGATTTTTTAAACATGAATAGTAATTAATGTTGTACCTAGTTAATGTGATGTATCTGCAATTTAAAAATAACACAGAGAATTAAGGTATAACATAGAATTATGCCACTTGTTGGAATGCAGATGGTTTGTCTCACAGTGCTTTACACAGCCATGTCACTGTGATATTGTCTTCGTTATTATCATACTACATTTTAGAGCCTTTTATTCACTCCATTCAAGAGATTTGGCTTTCCCAATGGCCATACTGCGTAGAGTCCAATAAGCTATTAGAGTTATGTTCAGTGTTGTCTTCAAGAATAAAGATAAGCATTTGCTCAATCGGATGGTGGAAATCAAGCACCATAGGAAAGACTAACTGGACAGTTTGATTGCTCAATCATGCATATACCCTATCAACAAATAAAGTTTAGGTGAAGTGTAGGTAGCAAATACATCTAATTACCTTATAATTGACATTCTATATTATGTGTAAACTTCGAAGTTTGAATGTTTTGGATAATTGGATTAATAAAATAAGGAGTTTCACTTAGAATTGAGATAAGTTCAAAATACATCAAAGTACCTTATAATTGACATTGTAACTTGGTGAATGGTGATGGAACCAACATGGCTCCATTCAAGCTACATGGTGTACTATAACTGAGATATTAACCGAATATTACTAATTATCTTTCTGATTTAACATACACCAAATCCCTTTTACCATGCATACTTGTTAATAAATATTTCCCTTTCATGATTGGACTATTGGAGAGGCTGGATTCATGAATGCTAGAAATGTAGCTAAGTAGAAATTTTTGATCATGCAGGTGGGACAACAGATAAGGGGGCCCGGGAAAAAAATAGAGACAGCTCCCAGAAACCCAGAATCTCTGGAAATTTGTTTAGGTATATATATTTAACAAAATAAATTGAAATATATTCTCAAAAAGGCAAGTCTCATTCCCTATATAAAATAAGCCTATATGGAGGGAATCCTAGGATTAGATATTGTGATCTTTGCAGCACAACTTTTATTGCCGTCTCAAATCCATGATTATTTTTGGAAGAGGCAATAGGGCATAGCAAATTGATTTCCCATCAGGGCCCTTTTCCCCTCCCTTTGTATGACCAACAAAACATTTGCTAGGTTCTGACATCCATCTACCATCCCTTCTTTGCATTTGCTGATTTACTTTAAATGTGTGACAGCAAATTAAATGCTACAGATTGAGTGTTTCACAAAACTGAAAACATAGAACCCTTTCTTTTATCATTCCTTTTTATCTCCTTAATATCAATATTTTTTATTCATAAAATTTTAGGTAAATTGGATTCCAGACATTTACCACAATCACGACAAACATATGGTTCAAAGTATGTTTCCAAAGGTACTTCTAAATTACTCACTAGTCACTAACAAAAAAAAAATTGCGACAAAGAAATTCAAACCCACATTTGCAAAAGATGGTCTTATCTTTAACAGCGGGTCAACCTATTTTAACCCATTGATGCAAGTTTATGCTTAAGACAGAGATCGAATTTTAGACTTTGGTTAAATGACTCAAGTATCAAATTATTTGTGCTAATAACTTTGACATTACTTAATATTTAAGCTTAATTATCAATTTCATCTCTAGATTTTTTTTTTTTTAAGATTCAATTTTTCTATTTAGATTTCATTTGGGGTTACTATCTGTTTTTCTTTTTCATTTTTCACCATTGATGTGCAAGATTAGAACTTCTGAAAATAAAGATTTGATTTTTGACTATGAGAATTGATGGCGCCCAATGCAATGCAATATGCTCCCAAACAGAAAACGTTGTGTTAAACCGTGCCCCACATGCAATGAGAGACAGGAGCTTTATGCAGCTTTCATTCAGTGATGACCGCCCATTTCTCGTGATGCATTGCCTACATGGGAAAGAATTTCATTCCCAACAATCTCTCTCTCTCTCTCTCTCTCTCTCTCTCTCTCTCTCTCTGAGACATAAGAAAACACCTGGTCCGTGAACCCTGCGATAAAGGGTTCAACTCTGTCTCTCATTTTATCACTCACTGTTCACTCAAGAGTGAAGACGTTTTTCCTCTGCATCGCTGCAGTCACTTTGTCTGTTGCTTTTGCAGTTTATGTTTTCTTCTGCTACCAAGTATGGCATGTTTTCATATGCAACTCACGGTTCATAATGCTTCCTCCTTTTGTCCCTTTAATCCTTGTTTTCCTTCCTTTGAAAGTGAAAGCTTTTGTTTTGTTTTGTTTTTTTCTTTTCCCCCACAATTTGTTTTATTTGTTTCTAGAACTGAGTAGTGGCAGTAATTAGAGCTGCACATGCGTTTTAGTATTTTGCACAAATCTCAAATGGGGTTTCTTCTAAAGGTTGATTATGTTTCTGGGGTTTCTGCATTTCAGGGCTGGTGAAAGCTTCTAAAGGTTTTCCCTTGAAGTGATTCAAGCAGCAGCAGCAGCTCGCTGAGCAAGAGACACAATGGTTCAAAATCCTCAAATTTAAGAATAGGGAAAATTCACTGTGAAGGAAAGTTGCACATTTTTTGGTGAAAAGAACAAGCAAACGTTTTTAATGCTGTGGTACAGTGTTTGGTAGAGTTTTGATAACAGTTTTCGGTTCTTGGAGAAGAACACTGTTGAGTGGAGTGGAAACACTAACACTTCACTTCAGCAGAGAAGAGAAGAGAACAGTGTACACTGTACAGTGATGGAATTTTTATGCTTGTTTTATATTCTGCTATCTTGGTGTCTTTCAAGTTCTGAACTTGTTGGTGCTGAGCTTCAGGACCAAGATATATTACATGCCATCAACCAAGAGCTTAGAGTCCCAGGATGGGGGGATGCCAACAACTCAGATTACTGCACTTGGCAAGGTGTCATCTGTGGTAACCACTCAATGGTGGAGGGCTTGGATCTGTCTCACCGGAATCTTCGAGGTAACGTAACTCTAATGTCTGAGCTCAAAGCTTTGAAGCGGCTTGATCTTTCGAATAATAACTTTGATGGATCAATTCCTCCTGCTTTTGGAAATTTATCTGATCTTGAAGTTCTAGATTTGTCTTCAAATAAGTTCCAAGGTTCAATTCCACCTCAGTTGGGTGGTCTCACAAACCTCAAATCATTGAACCTTTCCAATAATGTGCTTGTGGGAGAGATTCCAATGGAACTTCAGGGCTTAGAGAAATTGCAGGATTTTCAAATTTCTAGTAATCATTTGAGTGGTCTTGTACCTTCTTGGGTGGGAAATTTTACCAATCTGAGGCTTTTCACTGCTTATGAGAACCGTTTAGATGGCAGGATTCCAGATGATCTAGGCTTGATTTCCGACCTTCAAATACTTAACCTGCACTCTAACCAGCTTGAAGGTCCAATTCCAGCAAGCATTTTTGTGCCAGGGAAGTTGGAAGTTCTGGTTCTCACCCAGAATAATTTTAGTGGTGAGCTTCCTAAGGAAATTGGGAATTGCAAAGCCCTTTCCAGCGTTCGAATTGGAAACAACCATCTAGTAGGTACCATTCCAAAGACCATTGGAAATCTTAGTAGTCTAACCTACTTTGAAGCCGATAATAATAATCTTTCTGGTGAGGTTGTGTCTGAATTTGCTCAGTGTTCTAATCTGACTCTCCTGAATTTGGCTTCAAATGGGTTTACCGGAACAATTCCACAAGACTTTGGACAGCTTATGAACCTTCAGGAATTAATTCTTTCTGGAAATAGCCTATTTGGTGATATTCCAACATCGATTCTGAGTTGCAAAAGTCTTAACAAGCTTGATATCAGCAACAACAGATTCAATGGGACAATTCCAAATGAAATCTGCAATATCTCCCGGTTGCAGTACTTGCTGTTGGATCAGAATTTCATTACAGGAGAGATTCCTCATGAAATTGGAAATTGTGCAAAACTTCTTGAATTACAATTGGGCAGTAATATTTTGACTGGAACTATTCCTCCTGAGATTGGTCGCATTAGGAACTTGCAGATAGCTTTAAATTTGAGCTTCAATCATCTTCATGGACCACTGCCCCCTGAATTAGGAAAACTGGACAAACTTGTTTCTCTGGATGTTTCAAATAATCGGCTATCAGGTAATATCCCACCTGAGCTTAAGGGAATGTTGAGCTTGATAGAGGTGAACTTCTCAAATAATCTGTTCGGAGGTCCTGTGCCAACATTTGTACCATTTCAGAAGAGTCCTAGTTCAAGTTATTTGGGCAATAAAGGGCTTTGTGGAGAGCCTTTGAACTCTTCATGTGGAGACCTTTATGATGATCACGAGGCTTACCATCACAGGGTTTCTTACAGAATCATACTGGCTGTAATTGGTTCTGGTTTGGCTGTTTTTATGTCAGTAACCATAGTGGTCTTGCTGTTTATGATCAGGGAGAGGCAAGAAAAAGTAGCCAAAGATGCCGGGATTGTTGAAGATGGTTCCAATGACAACCCAACTATAATTGCAGGGACTGTCTTTGTTGATAATCTAAAACAAGCAGTAGACCTTGATACTGTCATTAAAGCAACGCTGAAAGACAGCAACAAGCTCAGCAGTGGAACTTTCAGCACTGTTTACAAGGCAGTCATGCCTTCCGGGGTGGTCTTATCTGTTAGGAGACTGAAGTCTGTAGACAAAACAATAATCCACCACCAGAACAAGATGATTAGAGAACTTGAAAAACTGAGCAAAGTTTGCCATGATAATCTAGTGCGTCCCATTGGCTATGTCATTTATGAAGATGTTGCTCTTCTCTTGCATCATTATTTTCCAAATGGAACATTGGCTCAGCTTCTTCATGAATCTACCAGGAAAGCTGAATATCAGCCTGACTGGCCATCTAGGTTATCCATTGCCATTGGTGTGGCAGAAGGTTTGGCTTTCCTTCATCATGTGGCAATCATTCATCTTGATATCTCTTCTGGCAATGTTCTCTTGGATGCAAATTCCAAGCCGTTAGTTGCGGAGATTGAGATTTCAAAACTTCTTGATCCAACCAAAGGCACTGCAAGTATTAGTGCAGTTGCCGGTTCATTTGGTTACATACCACCAGGTATACTATTTTCTAGCATGCAATTCTTCCATCTATTCTTCCTATTAACTTTTATAGTAAATAGTCTTTACACTATCATTTAATAATCACAAATCGCCGTGTATGGTTAGTTTGTTGATTTTACAATATTACATTAAAAACCATATTAAGGATGATTTTTAATTGATTGACAGTGTAAAAAAATTTATACTGACATTGCATAGAAATTAAACTCTTAACTTTTATTATGTTTAGCATGCTTCATGTTACATTTCTTCTGTAATGCAGAATATGCATATACTATGCAAGTCACAGCACCAGGAAATGTTTATAGCTATGGTGTTGTTCTGTTGGAAATCCTTACAACTAGAGTACCAGTTGATGAGGATTTTGGTGAAGGTGTAGATTTGGTGAAATGGGTTCATAGTGCTCCAGTAAGAGGGGAAACTCCAGAGCAGATATTGGATGCTAAGCTTAGCACAGTTTCCTTTTGTTGGAGGAAAGAAATGCTTGCTGCTTTGAAGGTCGCGATGCTGTGCACTGACAACACACCAGCCAAACGACCAAAAATGAAGAATGTAGTGGAAATGCTTCGAGAGATAAAACAAAATTGAGAACAACAAGCCACTCAAAGATTATATTCTGTGCTGTAATCTACACCGTTGAAGATTTGATGTAAGCAAAACTCTCATGGATACAGAGGAACCGATTAGTTACAACTTTTCAACAACTTTAAATAGTAGACTTGTATCAGGAATTATTTCATGTGGTGAAGCTGGTGTGTCATAGTAAAATCAGGCATTGATAGAACTTCACCTTTCTAGTTTGTCCAAAGGGTTAGTTGTGAAATGGCAGCTTATCTATTTGAGTTGGACACTATGTTAGGTTTGGGGACGATAATTGCAAGAAGAAACCTTGAAATGGGATATCAGTTCCTGTTGCATATAAGCTAGTCCACAGTTTTCATATTGTATTTACTCATTTGGGAGATGTATGCACCTATCAATCAGTCTGTTCCCATTGAAACTAAAAGTTCTATTTATTATTGTTTAGATGGCAGACTGTATATCTGAATTGTGCATATGCATATCGTACCTTCTACTGGATATGTTTTACTGTTTGACATACATCACAAAAACTTTCTTGCCCAAAATATGATTATAAACAATATATCCTAACAAAAGTAACTTACTTGACAATAACACTTCTTGTTTAACGATCTTCCAAAATAATTTTTGCCTTTTGGAAGTAGATATGTAGAAACTACTCAAACTAGGGTGATAGAAGTCTAGAAGCAAGAGATGATATTACCTCCATTTTTGAAGGAAAAGGAAAAGAAATTATAGTTATATTATGTGTCTCTAAATGTAAGACTCATTTTTTAATTTTTTTTTTACAAGACTTTTTTCAAGTTATATGTTGCTTTAATTATTACCTTTAATTAGTTTATAATATAAATTAATAAGATAAATTTTTCCCTCATTGGAAAGGATAACTAACATACATTAAACAATTAGATAGAAAGTAATTAAGTAGAAATAGTGAGATGATAAGTCTCAATAATTTTAAGGGTGATTAAAAAAATAATAATTGTTAACAAATTTAACGTTACTAACTAAATTAATCACTTTCTTAATAAATATGAGTTAGTTAAAAAAAAGTCTTATATTTATGAATAAATGTAGTATATACTTAATGAAGATGATTACATACTAACTTGGGTTTGGTTATGCCTTGATGGCACAGCTCAAGTGTAAATGCGGAAGGGAAACTATATTTTCTTTTTCTCATTATATAATATTTTCAGTATGCAAAAAAAGTCTCACGTTTTTTTAGCAGTTGACTTCTAAGATTGTTTATAAAGATACTTCATCTATAATCCATAAAGACGTCTTTTAAGATAAAATTGTCAGACTAGACTCAATGACAAAGCGGATAATCATTAATTTAATACTATTATAACTTAGTTGCATAATCCTGTTAGAATGTGGACTATAATTAATTGTAATATTTTGTTTTACTAAAACGGACTAATATTATAATTCATTTGATGATACTTAAGCATACTAATAATGTGATTAATTATTTTTGGACTTTAGACACCTAATTCCTGATTAGGGCGGAAAAGTAGTTTGGGCCTAACCATTGGGTCCATAATGAGAGGTGCCTAAAGTTAATAAATAGAAAGGCTAGGTCTCATTTGCCATCATGTTATTAATTGCTTAGTAGGGTTTGTCTTATTGAAAATTCTAGTATAAAAAGAGTGTGATAAGACAAAGGAAGATTTGACATTCCGTTTTCTGTAGATCGCACTGCACAAGACCATTTTCATTTTTTGATCATGTCTTCAACAAGTATTTTATGGGTGTTCTAAACTCATAAAATATATATTATTGACAATTTTTCTTACATTTAGATATTAGAGTCAATTTTTATATGATGTAGAAACCGATTGGTATTTATTACATTCTTTTCATTTGCCAATTTCATTCATTATTAATTGCAATTGAGGAATCTGGAATTTTTTCATTGAATTGCTTTGTTCCAATTAATATAATATTATATTATGTACACATTTTGTTATATTAATATAAATAACTAGATTTATTATTTTGTACAGATAAAAAAAGATTTATTATTTTGTGCGTTTTCAAACTCTTTGGGATGGGTAAAGGGTTTCCGGTAGTATAATTACATAATTTTCCAATGCTTCTATCATTTGGCACTTCCACCAGTCAACTCATAAATAAAACAAAAAGAAAATCAGTACTTAGGCATTTTGTGAGACAAATACTAGTACTAGTACAAAAGGAATGAACAAGTCAACTGAAGAGACGTAAGTGTCCTGTGTTTAATTTTATGAGTTGCATCAAGCCGAAGGCCCCTATCATGTAGCCATGGATCTTTCAATTAGTACATATCGTATGCAATGCTTACATACAGGGAGGAAAAACGAGCATTTGCATTACATAAATAGGAATGTTTGCTTGCCTTCAGCTTCACTGACCTACTTAACTACCACAATTGAACATTAAGTTAAGCATGTGTTTGTTTGCACATTCAATGTGTGCGTCTAACAAAGGTAAATGCATAAGCAACTAACTATTTGTTGCTTCAGCCTGGACGCAAATCCAATTTTGTTAAACATAGAAGCAAACATGCACTAGAAAATATAACATGATTACGGAGACATGGAACAAAAAAGAAAAAAAAAAGTGAATTAAGTAACCGGAAACAGAAACAACAGACCTGGCTACGAGGGAAAATGTCAGCAATGAGCTTCTTATACCTCTTGACACGTTGTCTTGACCTTGCCCTGAGGGAAGGGCAGAAGAAACAAAGAGAGCCACAAGCAGGTAAAACTTGGTGTGAAATAACACCAGAAACCTTTGTTGGAAATCGACAATCACACACAAATCAAAAAAACAGAAAAGAGAATAGGGAAGAGAGATATGACACAGTAATTTATCCTGGTTCACCCAATGTAGGCTACGTCCAGCTTGGCTTTCTGCTGACCCCGCCAACAAGAAGGGTTGTCATCTGACTGCGAAAGATGAGCCATATCCAACATTCTCCCACTTGGCGAATGCTTCGCAAGTTCCTTCATTCCCAAAGCAACTGTGCACCATTCAAACTTCTCTGAACTTACTGCCTTGGTCAGAAAATCAGCACTGTTGACCTTTGTGTCAACCTTCTCCA
>PYAF01001441.1:592439-646861 GCA_007407185.1 Glycine tomentella
GGAACAATTTGTTGACGAGTGACTTGCTTTGATAGAGGCTTCCCAGCTTTGTCCAGAGATCCTTTGCGGTCTTCTCAGAAGTTACGTTCACGAGAACATTATCTGCTAGGCACAACCAGATCAGGCTTCGCGCCTTTCGATCATCTCGGATCCATGCCTTCAACTCCTTCGACTCGCCTGCCTCTGATTTTCCGTCTCCGACAGATTTTGTTGGTACTGATGGCTTGTCATCTTCTATCACGTACCACACCTCCCTGTCAACGAGCAAAGCCTCCACCTTCAATTTCCATAACTCGAACCCCTTTCCATCAAACTTTTCAACCTCGATCCGTGATTGGCCAGTCGACATCCTTTCCAGATCAATTTCGCAGTTTTCTCTATCCCAAAAAAAAAAAACCCCAAATCGCGAAACCCTAATCTGTCACAGGCACCCTAGTCGCAGAACCAAGGCTCTTGATACCAATTGTTGGAAATCGACAATCACACACAAATCAAAAAAACAGAAAAGAGAATAGGGAAGAGAGATATGACACAGTAATTTATCCTGGTTCACCCAATGTAGGCTACGTCCAACTTGTCTGTACTATAATCACCTCACCGCCACTCGTTACAAGTCACACGGTTTACAAAGGGAATATAAATAGGATTAAAAAGAAACCCTAACAGCAGCTATTCATGGGTTGTCATCTGACTGCGAAAGATGAGTCATATCCAACAACCTTACTCATTTTTACAATTCCAATACCAAAAAAATAAACCTATTAGATGAAGGGCATTACAAAAGTCTAAGGCTTGGAATTGTGCCCTCTTTCTCCCTTCCACATAAAAATCCAATTTTGAACGTGAACAAGGGAAAGAAAGGCCAAAATATCAAAAGGGCATCCCTCAAATTCAACCACCAGCCTGCATATAGCGAAATTTGAAGGTGACCAATCTGGGCCTGAAATGGGAAAATGCAGCATCACAATATGATGACAAAATTTGTCACAAAACATTGGAGGAAGACAAAATCAAATTTTAAGAAGGGGAAGTTACCAATGATGAAAGAGGAGGGTGGGGAATCCCTTGAAACACGGAAGAATGTTTATATCAGTTTGTGGAAAATAAAAGAAATGACAATGATGGTACCCACCAAAAGAAAATGAAAAAAAAAAAAAAAGAAGAAGATATGATCTGATGAATGTGATGTTAAGAATTTATGTTTGTGTGGAGCTGTTGGAGAGAAAACTGTTGTAATGGAAAAATGGGGAACCTTGGAGGAAGGAAAGGATGTAACGGTTTCTGAGGGACCCACTTCCCTCCTCTTCCTCTATGGTGGTTTATTCATCCCATTTATATATTTGATCGATTAATTATCACGATTTAGAAGTTATTATTATGTGCTAATGTGCATCAAGCACACCCCCTCCCTTTAGAAATGGTGGACTAGCCATCTACTCTATTTAAATAAATAATTAAATTCAGTAATACTCGATAAAATTTTCAAATTTTTATTATATTTTTCAAGACGAGTAACACTTTTTTGCGATATTATTACGTACATGTTATTTTTATCTTTTTTAATTTTAATTTAAATTATTTTAAATTAACTACGTATACTTTTTATAATTTCAAATATATTATTTTGGCTTCTTGCTCTTAATGATTTTATCCTCTTCAATGGATTGAAAAACAATTTAAGAGATGAAATTCAAGAGTATAAAACCATTAAATGCATACGCGAAGCCAAATACTAGTAACTCAAATCATTTTCATGAAACTCCAATTTCACTAAGTTCTACACAGAGATGGCGCATTGCATGCTGTCAACTTTTGAAACAAAACAATTTAATGTCTTTATGGCTCATCATGATTAGATAGTTATCTTTGATAAAATTAGTTAAAAAATTAGATAGAAATTAAAAATTAGTTGGTAGTTAAAAAATTAAGTTATTAAATTATACATGTTCGATAAGACTAACCGTTAAAATAACTAAAAAATATAAAATATAAAAAAATTATGATTTATTTAAAAAGAATAATTAAGAAAATGATTAAATATATCGAAAACAAAAATAAAAATAACAAGTTAAAAAGTTAAAAACTAAAATTTTTAAAAGTACTACTTCAAATAAATTTTTAAAAATACTAAAATTACTAAAAAAAAATTATTTACTGAATATTTAAACAAATTTTTTCAACCACAAGGGCTAAAAATTAACTATAATATCTTGTTCAATATAGTTTAAAGCAAAGGATCCACTGGGAATTTCCGCAATTTGAACATGGTATGTTCAGCATATATGCCACGTGTACCCCTTAAGACTCTCCAACAGCAAGAGAGAAAAATTACATTAAGACACATGAGTTGTGAGCTACATCAGTTATGACTTATGAGAGAGAGGGGCACAAAAGAACGTTCCATATAAACAATGCATCTTTCCTGCTGCATCATGCAACTGCTAAAGTGGATCCAAATCGTGCATGCACATTGAAGCAAAAGGTGTAAAGCGCAGGTTCATTTCTCACACCATCTATCGTGGAGCTTATATAGAATTGATATATTTTCAGCGAAAAGATTTTTACAGTCTTATCCAATATTTTCGTGCATTATTAAAAGTTTTTATTCGTCTTTTTGTTATGAGTTGTGTATACTGTAATAAACGATAGTAGATCTCAATTCTGGGTAAAAGACGAGGGTTGTGTTATACCCATGTAAAATTTGTTGAAATATCGAACATTGAATTTTTTTCATTGGAACAAATCCTTAAAGAGAAATATCAAAGTAAATAATAACTAAAAATTTGATCATTAGCGAAATCCAATAGTTACTGTGATCTATGTAGTTAATCTCACATATATAAAAAGATCTTTAATGTTGTTGTTAAGTGCTACGACTTAAGAGTTGAAATAAAGAAATATTTTTAATTATTTGGTAACAAAAGATAAAATAATATATAAAAGAAAATTAGGGTTGCAGATCAAAATAAGGTCATTCCAGAAAAAGAACGGGTGGCTATGGTATACATAAGTCATTAGTAACTTTTAAACCATCATATTAATTTAACCATCTTTGCCGCTTGGGCAACTGAATTTGAATCAAAAGTCAAAGTGATTAACATTATGAAATAATTGGAGCAAAGGTCTGGCAACAAAGAATAACATATGTATCCACCATTGCTTGAATTCAGCTCGCAAATTAATGGCAAGTTGGAAAATTCTAGCAGGATACGTGATCAGGAAACGGCCTAGTCCTAAGCCGATAAGTGACAGATCAAACAGTTGGGTTGATTATAAGCATGAAGAATGTTTTAAAGATACGGCATAATGATCAAGCCATAAATAATGACACGATTACACGGACATTGTGAATAAATCTAACATCATCTTGTGATTAGTATTCACATTCTTTTGCTATAAAACAGGACAAAATGATGCTTATATCATATGTATAAAAAGAAAATCCATTTAAAAAGAATGCAATTTCCTACGCTCCAGAATCACCTCCATGATCCCTCTCAACATGCTCCACAAGGGACACAGGGTCTAGAAATCCCTTACTACACTTAGGACATGCATCAATCTTCTTAACCCCTAATCGGTTCCCATTTCTTTCATGAACCTTTTGCACATGATCCACCAAAGCAGTCACAGATGAAAACTTTGATCCACACTGAGGGCATTGCTCCACTTGATGATCATTTCTATTTCCACTGCCACTGCTCTGCCCCATCCCATCTCTAGTAGTAGCTGCCTGCCAAACTTGGTTAATTTCATCGCTCAATTTCGACATGCCCGCTTCAGCTGAGGCGCGAATATTAGAAGCCACGTTGAGAAAGCTTGAACTCCACTTAGATGATGTTGTTGAAGTTAAATTGGGCTTTGGCCCCTCTTTTCTGCTACTATTCAAAAAATCCATGAATGAAAAACTTGTCTCCAACTTTTGAGGACCAGAACATTTGTGATCGGTGCCAAACCGGTGCTTCAAGCAATGGTCTTTCAGGCAGTCCCTGCACTTGATTGTGTTGGAGAATACCAAGACCTCTCTGCATCCGGGGGCAGGGCATTTTCTCTTCTTTGTGACTTTCTCGTAATTTGATGGGTCGCAATCAACGTTAACATGGTTGTCCCATGTTATGTTGGGGTCTTGATCTGGAATGAGGCGAACTCCTTTGGCACAGAGAGGACATATGGCAACTGTGACATCTTGTTTGTTGGGCTTTGTGCACTTGTGTTTAATATAACCTCGATGCTCCAAACAATATACCTGCAAGAAAAATTGAGCAGATACAGTTATATTAGATCAATCAAAGAGTTCATAAATTGGAAACAAGGAGAACAATAATCCACAATTCCATACTGGGACAAACTCAAGAAGATGTCATGCATAATCAGTGCACAGTTTTTGAAATGTCGTATACACGTGAAGTCAAAATGCTTATCAAAATAGTTCATTAGTTTATCTTTATGGTCTGTTTGGCAGAGAGGATGAAAATAAAAGAAAAATATTTGAATTAAAGTAAAAGTTAAGAGGTGTGAGACACACATGGAGTCCATGGTATTTCTCATCTATTTCTCTTCTCCTCCTTTCGATTTTCCACCTACCAAACATAGTTCTGTTATTCAATATCACGCCTGAGAAGAAACTATCCGTTTTTAGCATACAAGTTCAATATCCATGTTTGTTTAAACTTTATAATTCATTTTCTTATCAACCTTAAGAATTGTCTTTTACATATATTTATAATTCTAGTTATATTACTAATCAATTTAGTCATATTACAAGTCATGTTAGATTTATAACGCATGCCTTACATGCCAAGGGATTGAATATCTCAAACATTACAAATTGTTTGACAACAGGTACTAAAATAAGTTCTGCTATCATCTTAAAATTTAAGGTTTTGTCTAATCAACCCTTAAAATTTAAGCTTTCGTCTAATCAACCCAAAAACTTTAGGACGAGGATTGTTCTTTTGCTTATATATACTATTTTATTAGCTGGGCAATGTAAAGTCTCCAACACCTTCACGTGTATTCTTTTGTAGAAAAATCACCTTTTTTCTTTTGCAGAACAATCACCCTCCCTGAGGAAAAAAGAGAAAAACAAGAGAGACAGAGAGAAAGACGCTGCCTAATTTTACTTGGGATTTCAATACAATAACGGTTGTGTTGCCAAAAAGGCAGAAAACATAAGGAAGATAACGTAAAACACAAGAGCAACGCACGAGGAATAGAATGCAATGGCACAAACAATAGCTGCACTATAACCACATAAAATTATTCAAAAGGAAAGAGAGAGAGCGAGAGAATTGAAGAGAGAAAAAACCTGATTGCAGCGATCGCATGTGAAGGGCAAGAAATCAAGCTGCTTGCAATAAGAAACAGAGCAATGCTTGCCGAGATGAGGAAACTCCGGAGTCCCCATGGGAATGAAGCTTTACACGAGACAGGGGAGAGAAAACGAATTCCCTCCCTCACCCTCTCTCTCTCTCTCTCTCTCTCTCTCCCTCTCTCTCTCTCTCTCTCTTCAGGATTTTGAAAACGAATGTGAATTGCGAGGAAAAGAAAGAGATGGCCCAACTAACCAGAATTCCAGGAAAGGGAAGGAGGGAGGGAATCGTCTCCTCCAAAAGTCAGCTAATAATATAATTAGCAATATTAATTAACAATTTAAGCAACTTTATTAATTCGAATAATATAATTTGTTTTGGTTTGCCGTTTCCACTCCGTCGCCGTCAACTTCAACTCCTCAAAGTAAGAACGTAGAAGTCTCAACTCTCATGTTGGAACCTATCAATGCTCCACCGGCTGCATAAATTTTCGCTTTTTGTCTTTCAAAAAATATTCGCCTTATTTAGTTATTTTAATCTCTCAAACCATATAATATGTTTTTTTAGATGACCATCTTATCCTTTTACAATTAATAATTATTTAATACACTAATAAGATATAATATTATTATTTTATCTCTTTTCCTATCATATCAATATGATATATTGGAAGGATAATATTTATCTTATGTGTTTAAGATCTTTGATGAAAATTTGTTATTACTTTCAACAAACAGCAATTTTGTACCAATATCATTATAAAAAAAATATAATGTATCCTACTCACATCTTATTATATGTCTACCACCCAAAGACTCCTTAATTCTCTCAACTTGATTGGTTAATGGAATTTCACATCACCACTTTAAGCAAGACATTTTTGAGTGATGCAACATCCCCATAAAATCCATGTCACTCTATGTGATTTTTATGTATCAATTAGTGTTTTAAAACTTGAACTAAACCAAACCAACAATTTAGTTGATAACCAAATCAACAAACACTCCAATCATGTTTTCAGATTAAAAAAAAAAAATACAAATGACAAGTGCTGACACTATTGACCTAGTCCTAAACTGGTCAAGGCTGACAACTCGACCATATAAGTCTTTCCAACCATTACATCTTTTTGAAACAGTAGTTGTTTTTAATTTTGGGACATGATTTTAAACTCAACTATATGTAAACTACAAAATCTAACTGATATTCAAATAAAAAATGGTCATAAAAATAATGAAAATTACATAAAAAGTGAGTCTAACAAGCAATTAAAATTTTTAATTTTTTGGGTTAAAATATGTTTTAGATTTCTAATAAATCAATTATTTTTGTTTTAGGTCCTTAATAAATTTTTTCATTGTATTGGATGCTTAATATATCAAAACTTTTATTTTGAATCCATATGGTTATTGATGACATGACATCTTATAAATAAATATTTTCAATATAATCATGGGTTCAGATGATGACACGTCATCACTTAATTGACGGCAGGAACTCAAAATAAAAACTTTGATATATCAGGGAGTCAATACAATAAAAAAAAAATATTAGGGACCTAAAACAAATATTAGTCATTTATAAGAGATCTAAAACATATTTTAGCCAAAATTTTAATATCAAATTATCTTATTATTATTTGAATAACTTATTTTTATGCGATTTTATGTTGTTTATTGTCCCTTTCAAATATCAATTAGGTAGTAAATTTTAACGTCTTGAATCAGAAAAAAAAGAGGTTCAAAATCAAGTTCCAAAATTAGAAACGACCATTGTTTTAAAAAGATCAATTCAACTCAAATTAAAAAGATAGGAGATCAAAATAATATTTAAAAAAAAAACTGATATGAATTTTAAAATAAGATAAAAGGTCAAGAGAATAATTTAGACTTAACTAGGGGTGTTTCTGGGTCGGTTCAAATCAATTTTTGTCAAATTTAGGATTCAACCAATCAAATTTAGTCAGTTCAGTTTTCAGAAAAAAATTGAAACCTAACCCAAACCAACCCGTTCATGAACGGTTCGGTTCGATTTAACGGGTTATCCATTTAATTTTTTTTTCTTAGAACTACTATTTTATATCATGATTCTTTCAAATATCCAATACAATTAACATAATATTATCAAATGTATGAAAGTAATAAAATTGATTCATTTAATGCTATCAACATAATATTCTAAAATAGACTTATAATATAAATTAAAACAAAAGATTCTTGAACAAGATTTACTATAATAGTCTGAATCACAACTATTTCTTACAAACTAAACTTTATTATAACCAAATTTGTTTTAATCAGATTTGTTGAAACAAACAAATGAACAAAATATTATTCATTAATATTATAAACATGTCACGGTAAACAAAATATGAAAAAAATGTGAAACAAATAACAATATACCTGAAAGTAATACATTAAGAAGTTCCAACACTTGTAGTTTCAACACTTGGAGACCCAATATTAGCAGTATTTAAAGGCAAACCAAACAACTCTAAAAATTTAAACACAACCCCGTTAGGACAAAAGTTAATTGATATTTTATACAAATATAAAAAATGAAATAAGGGATTACATACCTGATTCAATCTTTTTTACTTCATTTATTTCAACTTACAAGTCATTAACATTTTTCTTAGTAGATCTAAGTCAATTTTGAACACAAATGAGAGCTTCAATAGTAGTAGGACTCAAGGAACTACGAAATGAATCCAGAATTCTACCCCATGTACTAAATGCAGACTCAGATGATATAGTAGATATAGGAATGACCAATATATCTTTAGCTATACAGAAAAGAATATAATATTTGGATGCCTTCGATTTCCACCAATTCAAAATGTCAAACTCATAGTGGTCATCTTCAACATCATCCTCCAAATAACTATCTAACTCATTTTTTTGCACCTCACCCTATTTTTTCTTAATTTTCATTCTAAATTCATCATCCTAATCATCATCCTTATCACCTTTGTCATCATTATGTTGTGAGACCATTTGTGAAGCCAATGTACTAGAATTAGCTGAATTGCTATTAGAATGAGAAATATGATGTTCTAGTACATATTGCTGAATCAATTTGTGAGATCTTTCAATTTTTTCATCATAACCAAATTTAGTAACAAATAAAATGTTGTTTCTATTAATTTTTTTGCAAAAGAAACAAATTAAATGGGCCATATGCTAAACTATGGGATAAAGAATTTTTTAATTTTAAATTTTTAATATATATATATATATATAAATAATAAAATTTATATTATTACGGGTTCAATGATCAGGTCAACAGGTCAACGGATCTATAAATCTAAATTCATGACCCAACTTGTACATGAACAGTTTTGATCGGTTTGGTTCGGTTTTGACTCAAATACATAAATGATCCAACCCAAACTATTCGGATCAATTCGAATTTATAGATGACCTTTACACGTGAATACCCCTAGACTTAACAAAGAAGCATCAACATTATCTATTTTTAAAATCTCTTCTGCGTGAGAAGATATTGATTTTTAATATTAAAATAACAAAAATGTTTTGTTTTTATAATTTTTATGAGATAATTTTTATTATCTCTAGTGATTTTAAAAGATATATTTGTAAAATAGGTGTATATAAAAGAAGATAATAAATAAAGATATAAATTTATACACAGCATTAAATATGGAATTAATTATTTAATATTAAATAATCTGATTATTAAAGAAATGTTTGCCGCCAAACTGGAATAAAAGGTTCAGTGATTTTTTTTTTTTTTAATGTTTACCAGTTTATGGGCCAGCCTAATTTTGATCAGCATGAGCTGGACTGTCTGAACTCTGAACAAACGGCTAGCGCGCGAGGGTCTTTGATTAAGGTGTTGTCTTTTGCACTATTTTTTTTAATCACATTTTTATTGTTAATATTATTTTGAAATATTCTTATTTAAATAAATGGATAGGTCGACATTCTTCTTGAAATTAAATATTTAAAATAATGTTCAATATATTTTAAAGTTAAATTTAGGAAAGTGTTTTCAATATGTTTTTAAATTCAAACATTTAATTATGCCTAATGATATTTTTAAAATAAAAGTTATGAAAATATTTAAAGAATGATGCAATGAGTAGAAAGAGACGGTGCCGGAAGTAATGTCCTCCAACCAATCCTGATAACAGTTATCGTTATGTTGTATGGGCTTAACTTTGCTTAAAACAGTCCATAACTACTCAAAGTAATCCTCCATTTATTTGATTTATTTAATATAGTTCTATGCATATGTCCAAATATGAACATCTACTCAAAATTTGTTTTCAACTTATTACAAAAATAGATCAATATAGTAATTTTAACCATTTTAAATTCGAATCTTAGTTCATAAACACAACAGATTAGTTATACAAAACAATATGTGATATCAATTTGATTCTTTAATATTTTATGTTTTCCATTAGTTGGTTCAGAAGAAAATGATAATACTCATTATTGTTGAATGCTTAATTTGGCGTAGTTGTCAACCAATGATTCATATTCTTTTTAATAGGAAGTGATTCATCAGCTAATCCCATTGGACAGTTTGTGCAGTTTGTTTTTTATTTTTTATGTTTGTGTTATCGTAAGGAAATGTTATTTATAGTTGTATAAATTGGTTTTATATTCATAAAGACATTACTATGTTTTTCAATATTACAAAAATGTCACAAAAAGACTAATTTTGTCTCACTTCAAAGGCCAATTCAATATCATAAATTGATATATTATTTATGAATACTACTATCAAATTAATCTGATAGTGCTTATATTTTTTTTGGAACGAAATGCGTATTTGTTTATTTAATTTGTTTCAATAAAGTAGTAGCAAAACTTAGGATCCGTGCCTTTAAAAATAATAATTAGGAACCGTTCATTTGTGAACTAGAATTGAAAAAGATGAAGTAAATAATAAAATGAGGTAAATTAAAACTTACATTTTTACATTTTATTTAAATTTAATTTTTTTTATCTTAATTCACTCTCATTTTATTTTACTAAACTCTGTCGAACGGATGCTTAACCTGTGGAGGAAGAAAGTTAAAGACTAAACTAAATGTACAACAGGCTCTTCACTTCTATAATCATATCCCAAGTATGGAAGCAACATGTGTCATATCGTAATTTAAAACCGCAAATTGGCTAATACCAATGTCTCCATTCTCAAAACTGCCTCTAGTCTAAGCCATATAAAGTTGTAAGCAATCAACATGTACATACTAATGCCTGAAACAGTGACAGGTACAATAATACAAGTGTCATCTACCATACCCCCTTATAAAAAGGCTATTACATTTACCCAAAAAACAAAAATGAAAATGGATATTACAGAGAACAAAATATACTTCTTTTTTTATATTAAAAACACTGTGCATCTTTATCTTCATACTACCACAAATATTTCTCATTTTAGAAAATTAGGATGGTCCATGGTCCAAGCTCTAGAGTTGGCAGATGATAAGGATGTGGTGTCTGATGAGTCACATTGAAGGATGTCCTTAGTCTTAATAACTAGTCTTCATTGCTCAGGTGAACGTACATATTAAAGTTTCCACAACTTGACAAACAACTCAATTTGAAGCACAGAGGGGAATGCAGAGCTCATAACTCTCAAATTGCAAAGGCATATAAGAGACACGGTTGTAGTCAGGAAAAAAATAAAAGCCTAGGGAAAATTTCAAGATGAAAAACAAACAAAATCACCAGGTTTTTTGGGGGTCACAGACTCACAGATTGAACATTAACATGTGACATCACAAAGGACAAACAAACTTGGGAGGAGAAATCAAATAATTTGAGGGTGAGGTTGCAAATTGCAATGCAATCTAAGACCCCCACACCTCTGACAAGCTACAAGTCCCATTTCAAACTACATATTATTAATTGAGTTAATGTGGAGTCAGAAGCTTTTGGCCTTCATCTATGTTTTGCACCTCAAAAGTCACACCTGCTTTTATTTTATGAGGAAATCAGTCAAATAAAGCAGACCAACAAAAAAGAAATGCAACATTATAACATAAAAGCACCAAAGCAACAAAGACAAAATGACATGTATTCACAACAATTGGAATCCTATTTTATAGCTACAACATTTTTCTCTCACTTATCAGTAGTAGTTAATGATACCCCACTCACTTTGACACTATTACTGTGTACTCTATACTCTATATTGGGAAATCAGAATCCAACTTTGTGCAGTCTCACTTCCCCCATTTTTTCTCTTATTTCTCAATTTGCAATAAATCATAATATCATATGCCATAATAGCTCACCCTTTTCAACTAGGCCAATCAAGAGTTCATATTCATCTTCATTCTTCAGGATTGTGTTGAGCAGAATCATTTTGTTCAAGATGGGGAGTGAAATGCAACCCTTTGTAGAGACACCACCAAAAGTGGTGGAACCAAACCGTTATTCACATAGGTCAATTGAGACACTGGTGGTGGTCATAGCAGTGATCACAATAGTTGGTGTCATTGCAGGAATGATTGCTAGATTGTGTGGTGGAAGGCACTTTGGGGGAAATGGGGAGAATGACATAGAAGGTTGGGTTGAAAAGAAGTGTAGAAGTTGCATTGATGGAGGACTCCCACCTCCACCTCCTCCACCTGAAGAACCAAAGCCAGCACCAGCACCAGAAGGGGATGCAAGTAAATGAATCAAAATGGCTCAGATCAGATGATGCATTCTATTCTAACACAAACATTGTAAGTCAGTATAGAACATGATAAAATGCTTTGTTTTGGCTAGCCAAGTGATACAAATGTTGGGGAAAAGTTACATAGCTTTAACTGATGTATAGAGTAGCATTGTGTTAGTTCTAGAACCTAAAACTATTCATGTTTTCACCTTGTTGCTGTTATTGGACTTTCTGTTTTCAGTTTATTTTGTTGGTCATTCATTGCTTCTTTAAACATCATTATCCCAGTGAGAGACCATATTTCAGTTTTTTCAAACAAAATATGTTCCAACATTTGCAGTGATGTATGATGCTTATGCTAGCTTGAAGATTCACAGAAATGACAAGGGGGAAAACAAAATAGCATATATTTTCAGTTTTTAATCAACGACATTTAATGTGGAAATTTGCCTTTATAGTATTTAGTTGTTCATTTCATTCAAGTCATTTTTTGTAGCTTATCTTAGATGAAAAATCGTTGAAGCGATGGTTTAAAAGAAAAAAAAAAAAAGCAAATAAAAGAAGAAATACTAGTCTTACAAAATAACTAACATTTTTCAATGTTCCATCATTACATGGGATTCATTTTTCAAATAGGATCCAATTCTTTCAGTAAATTAGTGGAGCCACTTATCATGACCAGGTTTAATATGTGACCGAAAAATCTTCAGGCGATTACTTTAGCCCCCTAGGGCCTAGGCTTTACTTTTGGAATAGAATCTGAAATGTATGTTTAAAGATGCCACCAGCATCATGGCACTAAGTTGCTATTCAATAGTACAAAGCAAAAAGCTCTCCATGCCGTTACCTGATGCTATTCAAAAGCCAAACAAAGTTTCCAAGCTTTCTTTCAGTCATTTCCCTATTGGAATCTTACTGTTCCTACTACTAATTAAATACATCTACTACTTTTTTTATCCGTAAGAAATAAGAATAAAAAATAGATACCAAGAGTGGGATGAATCCAGGAGTGTATCAAAGAGGGGATAAGTTTTTTTAAAAAAAATATCTAACTTCTAAAAAATAATTATTTAATAGATAATAAAGTTAACAAAAATATTTATTATTAATTTTATATATCAGACTATATATATAATTCACTACTAGAAGAAAATTAAATAATTATTAACTTAAAAACCTATTTTTCTCATACATTTTTCTTTATTAGTATTCTTTTAATTTTAATTTTTTTGTCATATATACGTAAAGGTAATAAGGGAGAGGGGGAGGTCAAGGCCCTTCCTTGCTCCCCTTGGATTCGTCCCAACTAGGACTTTACAATAATTCACATACCTATTCAATCAATTGAGCTAAATCGCTGGTATTAAATTCACCCACTTTAAAAGAAAATTTAATTTTGATGCACTATTTCAAAGGGAGTTTTGAGATGTTTATTGTGAGAACTAAACTTTTCTATTAGCTTAACATGGCAAAGAAAAGATAAAAAGTTGCTGCAAATTCAATACCAGACCAGACACCTTGATTGGAAATTCTTTCTAATGCACGCAACTTATTCCACCCTGCATACCTCAGAAAATCACTGCACAAATAAACAAAACAATGTGTAAAATAGTAATACAAGCAATAAATTACAGATCAAGCGACAGCATTCATTTGAGCTTGGGCCAAAATGTTTCTTCATTGCAACATTTAATGGGCTATTGCTTCTGCAGCCCCAAAGTCTTATTCCTACACTCCCTAAAAAAGTAGGTAGAACCAACAGAACAAAAATGCCCCCATCCTCTCTTAAACTCATCTGCCACCCCTCGACCCTAGGATCTCCTCTTCCCTTCTAATTCCTCGCCACCTAATTAACCACCCCCCGTCTTTCTCTTCTGCCATCTTCACCCCTCTTCCCTGTTCTACTCTTCCCTTCTAATATTTGAACGTCCCAAGCACCCCAAGGAGGACCACCGCGAGGACAACTATCAAGTTCAGGATTGAGTGATCCAGAGTACATATTGTGTTCTGGATTATTCAATTCAGAACTATATGCTACAACACTTTTGGATCCTATTTCGGAATGATGTTAGTATAGCTCTATATTAAGTAATCCAGAATACAATATGCTACAACTATCATAAGTGTTTGATTATAAGGTTTGTAAATTTAGAAAATGATCCAAGAGCATGGGGCATGTCAATTTGGCAAAATGGAGATATCATACATACACACGCTAGTACATAATTTTGGAAGTTACATGATTAAATAAATAATTGAAGTTTATTGTTTTAACATGTGACAAATAATAGCAATATATGTTTATCACAACCATTGCTCAAAGAATAACATTATTCGCTACAAATCAATTAATTGATGTCCTACTTGTCGGCTATATATATATATATATATATATACATATATATATATGTATATAAATATACATCTAGCAATGTACGTACATGACTTATTTTTGCATAGTATGCTTCATATGTACCATGAGAAGTATTTCAATATGGAGGTAATAGTAGTAAATGCCTTTCTCTTTATTGAGTTGCAACGAGGCCTAACGTGTCCTAAGTATGACAATTCAACATTGTTACACATAGCTTCGGCATCATATCCTCCTTCACATTGGAGGTCTATGTTCTGCAACACTATCTCCTGGCATGGAAATTTATCGCTGCAATCAAACTTCACAGCTATATTTGAAGCACTTGTGCCCGTTATGTTCTGGTACAACACATTCTTGATTTGGATCGCGGATTTCTTCGAGAGCTACGCCAAAAAATCAGTGTATATATATATATATATATATATATATATACACACATACGAAAATCACGTTGTGAAATATATACGTATATATGTTGGTTCCAATAATAGCAAAAGTTGTTTATATTTACCAGTTTTTTGCATGGCTTCTTTTTCTTGTCGCAGTAATTCTGATCTATTATTATGGGGTTGGTCACATTATCCATTTCAATGTTCTGAAACTGGATGTCGCTAGCACTTCCTGAACCTCCCTACATATATATACGGTTGATCCAAAAGATTTATATGGTTAATGTCAGTATGTCACGAATTAATGGATTCTGCAAATTAATTAATCTTTTTTTCTATCACATACACAAGTCATGGGTAGGCAAGACTAATTATGTTAGCTCAGAATTTAAATTACCTGCCATGTCTTAATTCTAACTCCATTTTTAGTTCCAAAAAGCTTGGCTCTATTCACTCGTATTCCTGAAACAAATTCCTTGGATTTTCCGGCCCCTAAGCTTCCAATACTTCCATCAATCCAAATAAAATTCACGTACAATTAATTATAATACAAAATGACATATGAAAACTTTTTAACATGCATGCAGTATAGATCTTAGAGATACTTGTCATTGAAGCTAAATTACCTGATTCCGTGGCCCGGTCCACAGGTAATATCTGTGGCTTCTACATCTTTAGATCCATGTACAATAGATATACAATCATCACCTAACAAAGATGTATTGGCCAATACTTAAAAATAGATCCTCTTAAATTGAATTTTTACATGAATTTATGTAAAATTTTGTATCTATATCTTTCTTCACGAGTAATAAGTAGGTGGAGGCCTTATTTATATTTGTAAATATTTATATAAGAAAAGATAGATACAAAATTTTTACACGCAAAACTTAATGTGAAATAATCTATTCTGCTTAGACATTTGTGAGATTTTAATGTTTTACAATTTTTTGTTTTGGAAATGATAGTAAATATTTGTCCTTTATTTTGAGAAAATATTTTTATTTTTATATTTAATTACAAAAAGTTATCTTATTTTCATTTTATTTTCTATTTTTAAAAAAATTGTACTAAAAATCGTAAAAAAAACATTTTTTTTATTGTTTTTCATTTTCTCCTTTCTTATATAAAGTTTTGAAAACCAAAAAACTGAAATTAAAAAAAAAAACATTGTTCCAAATTAAATACTCCAAATTATAAGTACCAGTTCTTATAACAGATCTTGAGATTTGAATATTTTGCGTATTGGTGACATGAATCCCATCAGTGTTGGGGCTATCCTCTGGTGCGGTCACGTTAAGGCCAGAAACCTGAACATTCACGGAGTCCTGAAATAAAACGTGGATTTGTTGAGCATTTTCTATGCTCAAATTCTCAACTGTTAAGTCCTCGCAATTATAGAAAGCCAGAGCCTATAAAAACAAATAACAAAAAAACCATGGTTAGCACTTAGCAAGTATATATTTGAATGTTATATTATTCATATTTCAACCAAAAATTCTCGATCTTTGACATATACATACCGTTGGGGCATCCTTGCAAGGCTGCAAAAGATAACAGAGAAGTATGAATTAGCTAGATTGGTCATCATTTGAAGAAATTATTAGATAATTTTGGATCATCACGTGATTATACTCTCAATCAATTCCAATGTGACATGTATTTAAGTTTTTATAATTTATGAAAAATAATTGATAACATGACACATTATGTATGTATTAATTAAAGATTAATTAAGACTATGATGATCTCACAAAACTGATTAAAAATTGGGGTTCTGAATATCTTACAAGCTTTTTGTTCCTTTTGCATGAGTTTTTCCACCATATGTTGCCGTTTCCATCAATGGTTCCACCACCATAAACAAATAGTTTCTTAATATTGTCAAACACAAGCCAGTGTCTGCTGTCATCTTCGTAATCTGATGGATCATCTGATGCATCAAGGGTTCCAGAAATCTGTCAATATATTTATGTCACAAATTGATGGTTGTTAGCATATAAGTCTTTGTTTGAGATATTAAGTAATCTTAATTTTTCATTAAAGATGAAGCATAAAAAATGGGGAACTAATCACTATAGCGTAATTTTCAGTGTTAAGTAACCTGGACTTCAACGTTAGGTTCGCAAGGGCCAGAGAATCTGATTGGTTTGAGCAAATAATTCGCCTGAGGCACTACAAGAATTGCTTCCCCAGAAGAACATACTACATCCCAAGCCTTCTTGAAAGCCTGAAATAGCCATCATAGCCAATCATAGAAAAAAAAATTTATGTCATTTTTCCAATTACGAAATAACCAAGTTAAGAAACACATTAGCAGCATAAATTAAAGTTGGAGCTGTAAGGAGGTCTGTCTTCGAATTCTCCCACTTCTAGCACTAATGTACCATACTAAAAGCTAATATTTATCAATAAATTTAATAAAAAAAGACACTTTTATAGCGAAAAAAAGGAAGGGAAAAAATACTTTATTTTGGACTGAGTATGTACCTCTGTGTCATCAGTATCACCATTCCCCTTAGCACCATAATCATTGACACTAACCTTTTTAAGCGAACTACGCTTGTCAAACCTGTTTAAGCTCAAAACATTTGTGCTTTGCTTGATCAAGTTCTTGAATGTCCCACCATCGTCAATAGAAGGTGAATGATCAACATATATACTACAAGGTGGTTCCTCTTGCAAAGTGCTATAACAAGCAACAAAAGAAATGATGATCATGATGAATGAGAGGAGAAGGTGTTTGAGGAGGGCCATTCTAGTTTTTCCCTTTGTATATTATCCCAGAATATAGATACTCTTAATTTGAAAGGTTTTGGGATTGTTGTTTGATGGGAATGGATTTAGCTAGGTAGCTTGGTGTGGAACTACAAGTAGGGGGAACTTGTGTATTTATAGTCATAGATATAAAAATAATTTAAAAAAAAATGTTTCATATGGGTATTACTTTATGGAAGGATTATAAAGTACCAGATTGAGACGAAATGATCAGTCCAGGCCCTTTGACTTTTGCTCCATACATTCACCAATTTGACATCAATGTATTTTAGGCAAAAATATCTTTTTGTCCCTATATTTTTGTGAAATTATTTAATAATTTTTAAAGTTTCATATTATCAAATTTAATCTTTGTATTTCAAAAAATATATTTTTAATTTTTCCATTTTCTGGAGAGGCTCCAAACTATACGCAAGTAGGGGGAAGAAATATTATACGAAATTTTACCCTTGCATATGCAAAGAGTTTGTTTCCTGATTCGAACCTATGACCAAAAGGTTATCAAGACACAACTTTACTATTATGTCAGAGCTAGTCCTCTTTTTATTAAAATATATGAAAAAAAAATATTTATAAAAAATTATTAATATGTCTCCCCAAAACAAATTGAACTAAAACTTTCAAGAGCTCTAATTTTGTCTTTGTTTTTATCATTTTCAACCATTGTTACATGTTTTTTTTTACGGCTTTTTTTAGTTTATTATTTCTTAAACTCTGCTTCCATAAATTTGCATGGTAAATAAATAGTGTAATATAAAAAATAATGTTAATATCGTATGTAAGGAGAGACTAAAAATACTTTTTTTTTTTGTAAAGTACAAGAACTAAATTAGATCATATGAAAATATGTAAACTAAAAATAAAATTTCATAATATAGAATAAAACCATATTATTTTCCACATATTTATATACGTACTATGCTGTAAAAAATATAAATATATGTAAATATATTTATACACTTGTAATAATTAATGTCTTTATCTGTTTCATAATAATTACATAAAAAGAAAAAAAGTTTAGAATAATTCTCATTTTAACTTTAATTTTAATATAATATGATTTTTTTCACTTATATCCCTTACAATATAGATTAAAAACAATAAAATTAATAAATAAACTAATGATAATAAAACTAATTTTGTAAAATTTTCATTTTCTTTCATACAATTATTAGATTTCTTTTGTCTATGTAAACAAAATCTAAGACAACAAATATTATGAAACGGAATGAATAGTATTTTTATTTTATTTTTTTCTCATGAGAATAATACTTCTGATACACTTTTATTTGAGATAGGATTAGACGTGAACATTTATCCAAATAAAGATTTAAACATTAATTTGTCATATTGAGTAGCACTTTATCAAATCTTGTTAGTCGCATTTAATTGTAATGGTATGGATTATAGTTTTTTAATTAATATTTTTAACTGTAATTTATTTATATCTATATAATATATATAGTATCAAAGTTGTCATTATCACTTTTTTATTTAATAATTTATTTAATATTGTCAGTAACTAAATATACATATTTTAAAAAATCTAATTTTCTCCTGAAATATTAGTTTCTTATTTCTATCACAATTTTTATTTATTCAATAAGAATAGTTCTTCGCTTCCATTGCTACTTCATTCATTTAAACTTTTAACGTGTGGCTAGGTCTCCATATCTGGATAATTCCTAAGGATGCATGATGAAAAACCTAGTAATTCATCATACACGAGAGTTTTGCCCATATTGATAAATGCATGCATATCCCACACCCCACACAATATTGCGTATTAAGAAAAGAAAACGTACATAATGAGTACTGTATTTAAATATTTAAATATTCCACCCTTTTTTCTCCTAGTAATCATTTTGGGTTTTAAACGGTTAGCAGGGTTGCGTGTGCTTGAATCTTTCATGCATTATTTTTTTTATTCTGAAATATAAAAGACATTAGAGTTAGAGTTAGTATTTGTTTCATTGTTGGGAAATTCTGCACTCTTTTATTAGATGATTACCGGTTAGAATTATGAAAATTTGGAACAATCAATTAATATATTATACTATGAGCGAACTTTTTCTTTCTTTGTTATCAAACGGTTTTATCCTATGCAGTCGATATTCAAGTATAGCATATGCTGATGATTGTGAACTATGCAATCCAAGACAAACACTTGTCACTATGAGGAATATGGGTTCACTCTTTCTTAGCCACGCATGCACCTTAAACGTGTGATTTAGGGTTTCCTTCTTGCCATCGTATATTTGTTAGCATTATCACAAAATAGTTTTAGCTGTCGTAAAATGCTTGAGAAGATGGTGTTGGGATGGTTTTGGAGTAGAAGATATTCATTTCATTTTGCCACTTTGAAACTTAGCATTAACTTTTTGTGGCTAAAAGTTTCCTACGCTTTTGTCATTATATTCATGTCATGATGAAATTTTAGACCTCAAAGCGGATCTTGAAATTCCGTCTCTCGTGAATCCAACGGACAAAATTATGAGCAAAATGGTTCATTTTCATTATGATAAAACCGTCTTATGTATATGATAGGGTTTAATTAGTAAGAGTAATTGGACAAGCAATCAATCTATAGGAAGGGGCTGATGCATGGGGGATCATGGATGGTAAAATTTTTATATAATAAATTAAATTATGAAAGTTCAAATTGAACATATATATATATATATATATATATAAATTATGTTATCATCTAATTAAATAATCTTATGACTTTTAAAATAGAAAAATCATTTGATCGAGTCTTAGATATGTAGATACGCTAAATATTTAAAGAAATTTTTTTATCATTCATAATAATCATATTCAACTCAAATAGAATTGTTTTCAATAAAAAATACATGTGTGATGTAGAAAATATATATAAAAATTGATAATTTTTAATTTCATGGTAATTCATGATTAGAGAGGAAGATGTGAAAAAATCTTCGCATTAATAGGGAATCCAACTAAATTCTTGTTAAAATTATTATGGTTTTATTTGAATTTATTATCTTTTGAACTTTGATATGTAAAATTATTTATTAAATCACTATACGATTTTTTTAAGTATTTCTTTTCTTAACCAATAATAAAATCAACTAATTTAATATGATTTTTGTTGATACATATTGTTATTTTTAGGTATGATTTTGAAAATTAATTATTTTCTGCTGAAACATTGATATTATTTTAATTAAAGTGACATACATTTAGAAAAGAACCAAGTTTTTTTTTATATAATTGGTGTGTTAATTGATGTATCATTTTTCACTAATGAATAAAAAAAAACAACAATAACTGATATGATAAACAACATTGTAATTACATATAAGAAAGGAGAATCATATTAAGATGAGATCAGACCCATGTTTTAATACAAAAAAAAAATACTTTGACAATTAATTGCTAATACTTTTTTAAGAGTGATTATATTTTGAGAATCAAAAATTTCAAACACATAATATTCAACCACTCTCTTTTATGTATATTTTCCTTCTTATCACACTACAATATTACTAATCAAATCAATCATTTATCTATCATCTTTTCTTTTCTCTCTCAAGTTATAGACCACTCATGTTTTCCAATAAAAAAAAAAAAATTATGTCACTCTTTTAAAAGCCTAAAATAAGGACTCTAGCGGCGTTATCTCACCAGATCTATGAATTTATCTGGACAATAGAGCCTCATGTACGTTGAGGAATATTGTTGGTGCCCTTTGGCGTCATATATAGTACTAGTCTCCAATCCTATGGTTGTGGTTCTGGAAAGATGCATCATGCATGAGATGGTAATTATGATTTTTGTTTTTCGTAAGAAAATTAACCTCAAGGTATGGAGCACCTGATAATGTGTCATGTGTGATCATCATTTGATACACAACCGCCTTACTAATTTCTTTTGCAACATAACTAAGGTAAGAAAGTCGAAGTTGATCGTTCACAAAGTTTAGTTATATATTCAATTAGCGTATTTGATCATATTTTGCATATTCTTTTCGTACAATGAATTCTAAATTACTTTATACTGTATATTATTATTGTGTACACTACGACATTAAATAGTATGCCTAATTGTACAAGGAATCATACATATCATCCAAAATTGGACAAACAAACATGAAGATATATATATAGGTCACATATATCCTATGAATAATATACTAGTCGTGGAATGATACCAAACCTTGTGAAAACCCTAGGAACATATAGGACTATATTTATTCCTATTTTTAATATGACGTCCAACCAAAATATTTTTTAATTTTTAATAGAAGTAAGTCCAACAAAAGTATTTTTTTTCTCTCCTTTTCTAACAATAATTTGATCGCGCGGATATAAATGAACGCACGGGAAGCTAGCTCTTGTGGAGATATGTATACTTGGACACGAATTTTCTAACTATTGCAAATTGCATGCAATGTAAAACGAATATATATATATATATATATATATATATATATATATATATAAGAGATAAAATTACATCGGATAATTTTAATAACTATTACACTGTTTTTATAAAATGATATAAAATATAAATTTTATAGATCCAACTATTGAATTATATTTATATATAATTAATATCGTTTATGTCAAATTTTATTAAATTAAACAATAATAAAAAATAATCAAATGATTCATATTTTAATAAATATTTTAAAATTTTATATTACATCAATTTTAATTTATATAAACAGTGTAACAAATGATTTTAAATTAATATAAAATTTTGCATGTAATTTATATGAAAGAAAATTTCAATCCAATGATGAGTTTTAAAAAAATATTATTCGGTTGAAAATAATAAAATGATGTAATAATTGTCAAAATTATACCGATACAATTTGATCTCTCTTCAAATAAATATACATACATATATATATATATATATATAATTATAAGAGTAATTTATAATAAAATTTAATGACTATGCCTTGAAAATGAAAAAACAGTTTTATATTAAATTACCATTTAAATTACTATAATATAGTTATTATAAAAGTTAACAAAATCATACATGACATGTGATTAAATGATTTTGTAAATTATTTTATACTCTTAATGCATAATTATTTTTTTTCTTTATAATAATATTATAAAAAAAGTTTACAATTAAGTTCGCCCCCAGACACCTGGATGTGTCCTTCAATAAGTACCCTTTCCATATGGAGGTAGTAGTAGATGCCTTTATGATCTCTCTGTGATTTGCAACGAGGGTTAACGTGTCCCAAGTAAGACCATTCAACATTGTTACATAAAGCATCGGCAGCATCTCCTCCTTCACATAGGAGGTCTATGTTCTGCAACACTATCTCTCCTGGCATGGAAAGTTCTCACTGCAAGCTAGCCAACTTAACAGCTATATCAGAAGTACTTGTACCTGTTATGTTCTGGTACAACACATTCTTGATTTGGATAGCGAATTTCTCCATGAGCTATATGTATAATCAGTAGATATATAAACATACCAAAATCAGTAGTGATATTCCAATAATAGCAAAAGTTGTTAAATTATATTTACCTGTGTTTTGCATGGCCTCTTTTTTTGGTCACAGTAATTCTGATTTATCATGTGAGGTTGGTCACATTGTCCATTTCAATGTTCTGAAACTGGATGTTGCTAGCACTTCCCAAACCTCCCTACATATAATATAGACCCAAAACATTACGAACTCATGGATTCTGCAATTCTTTTTTTTAGCACACATATATAGGTAGGCCGTAGGCAAGTCTAATTATATTAAATCATAATTAAAGTTCAAAATATTCAAATTAATTACCTGCCATGTCTTGATTCTAACTCCATTTTTAGTTTAAAAAATCTTGGCTCTATCCAGTAGTATTCCTGAAACAATTTCCTTAGATTTTCCGGCACCTAAGCTTCCAATATTGAAAATAACCCAAATTTGCAAATAAAATTCACATACAATTTTTTTAACAGAAATATAATGTTTATTACATTAATTAGACTAATCCTACTTAAAAGGAGAAAAATATATTGACAAACATTTAAAGAGAGAGAAAAACATTAATGGCAATGGTAGTTTCAAAAAAAAAAGGACAAATTTACTATTAATAAATAAAAATGCATTAATTTTCTTAATCTTAATAAATTAGTTCATTGAGTATTATAAATAGGAACTAAAAAATCATTTATTCCTATTTATAAGACCCAAAATAAAAATGGTATTGTTTTTTTATAAAATTCAATTCATATTGTTCCTTATATTAATTATTTTTAGACTCAAATATCTTTAATTAATTGCACTGGTAAACAATTAATTAGAAGAGAGTAGAATCCATTTTTAAAAAGAGAGAATAGTATTAATAACGAGTAGTTCTAAAAAAATATAATTAGGTCTTATAAATATTAATAAAAGAAGTAGTATAAATGATGCGAGTTATTATTTCTTTGTTCCCACTAAAAAATTAAAGGTCAACCACCGTGTGTTATTAGCATTTTTTACACAAAGTACAAAGACATTTACACCAATGGCATTGCATACGAATACTTATAGTTAATATTATTTGATTCATTAATGTTTGTTGAGAAGATGTTGTTGCGATGGCTTAATTTGGAGTAGAACACATTTCATTTTAAAACTTAGCATTAACTTTTTGAGTCTAAACTTTCCTTTTGTTGTCGCCCATGGTTGTGATTCTAGAGAGATGCATGAGTTGGTAATCATGATTTTTGTTTTTTGTTAGAAAACCTCAAGCATGGAATCTTCTTTTTTTTTTTTAAGAGGCTCAAGGCATGGAAGCTGGAGCACAAGCACAAGATAAGATGTGATTAATCATTTTACCTTATCATTTTGTTGGCAACATAACAAGGTAAGAAAGTTGAAGTCAATCGTACCTTCACAAAGTTTGATCTTTTCAATTAGCGTACTTGTTCATAATTCTATATGTAGCGTATTCTTTTTGTACAATGAATTCTAAATTACTTTATATATATTATTATTGTGTACTCAAAGACATTAAATGGAAAATTCTACTTTTATCAAGCTCTAGTATTTTCCATGTTTTTTACTTAATCTTCTATCACATTTTGAATTTGCATTTCCACAAGGCTCAATTGACACGGCCTCGATAAAAGACCAATAACTGGACTATTAAGTTGAATTAGAATGTAAAACTTGTATACACACTACTTGCTCTCCTCAGCAGACATTAACTTGCTGAATAATGTTTTCTGCCAACATTAGAAACACGTATCCAAATTCAAGAAACAAGATAATTCACTAGTTTTATTCCAAACAGATTTGAACTTTTTATTCAGAGAAACAAGCATTGTTACATCCTCGGGAAAAAAGATAACAGTATTCTCTCTTATCCATCTCCCCCAATTGATGACATGCTGCTCTCAACCAAATTACAAGTTACAACAAAATCACTTCCCCACCCCATGCCTACTACAACATGCCTTGTCTAACTAATAGCATCAACAAAACCCATTTTCTCTACCTCATGAAATTATTATTGGGTGTCTTACGTACTACAAAACCCCCTCCTCTGCCTGACTCCAACAATTCCCTCAATGCTAATTACAACAAAACCCTTCTCCTGACACAACAATGCATCAAACACCAAGTCTTAAAAGGACTCAAACTTGGATCTCTATTGACCATCTGTACATCTCCTCTGGAGGAACTGGGATGGAGAAGGTTGTCAATCCAGTATTCGAGTCGTAGTTTAAGTCGGTTTCAGTGCCACCTACCACACACTTCAGTGGTCTCTGGGAGGAGTAAACTCCAAATCTTCCCCTTCCCCTGACTCTAAGAGCAATAGTTGCTGTTGCTGCTCGGTTAGGACTGAGCGAAGAGGTCAGTTCTGATAACACCTCACCATCAAACAGTTCTGGTTTGTTGTTAGAGGCTCGATGAATTTCAACATGCTCCACTGCTCCTCCAGTGTTGAACATATCCAGTAGCCCTATTGCTGCAAATGAAATACTTGGTGCTATTTCCTGTTCAATAAAACATAAGTGGTTAAGCATACTACATTGAAGGCGGAAAATAAAAAACAAAACCAATGAAATATCATATTAGCTGATAATGGATCCTCACTTGGATTGGACAGAAGTGGAAAAGCTCAAACTCCAGAACTTTTAGAGTCACTGGAACAGAAACCCCTTTTGGTAGCCGAATCACCTCACCTGAAATAAGCATGTGGTTATTTAACCAATTTTCATTTACTGAGGTAAAGTTCAACAAAATTATAGTATAACCTACACTGCTACACATACACGATTTTAACTACTTGAAAGTCAGAAGTGAACGCATCTTCTATTGTAAGTGGTTGGTTGTCTTTAAGAAAATTAATAGTACCTGATCTGTAAGCATAAACAATTGTCTCTCCAAGCCATTCAGAACCTGCTACTTGTGTGATGAGGTCAACATCAGAAGCACAGACAGAGGCAGTGAGTGTACCAGGAGATGTATCATGGATGCGGGTTTTCTTCTCTATCTTGCACCACCCAGCACCTTGGCAGTTAAATACACCAACAACTCCAGAGCATTTGTTCATGTTCCATATTTTGAGCAAGCTGAAAGTTGTAGTTTAATTAAATGATTCACCAATTTATGTCTATGGTACATAGCTTTATAAAGAAGATAATACTAGAGTTAAGTAAACGAACCTAGTCCCATCTCTGGCTGGATCAACAAATAGAGAATCACGAGTGGGCCTACCAGGTAACTGAGCACGGAGAACCGAACCATCAGGGAGAACCAGCTTCTTAAGAAGATCAAAATTGTGGTTGCCTGGCTTGTCACTGTTATAAGACATCACAAATACAAAATAATACATTACTATTGTGCCAATTTCTTGTACATGTCTAAGAAAAGATGTGCAATAAACATCACTATACCTAACATAAATTGGACATCCACCAATTGCACGAGCTGCAGCATGATAATCTGCTGCTGGGTGTAAACTCTGAAATTACAAAGATCTTTGGTTAACATGAAGCAAACTTATAACTCTTGAAAATTTCCAAATGAAAAAATCAGGCACTTAATAAATTACAAATGGAGGAGAGCAATTCACACGTCCACTTACATGAAACATGTCCCAGTCAGGTTGCATGAATTCTCCAAGGAAAAGTGAGTTGTATGCAACAGATGAAATATGGATGGTGTGGGAAGCAGGATCGCGTGGGTAAAAATCATCAGAAGCTCTCACAACAGCAGTCTGCTTGGCACTATAAAGTCCATCAGTGTTGTGACACATACATGCAATGCATCCATTGTCGGCAAAGTTACGAGCAATGGAAGCCTCAAGCGCGTGATGATAGCTGCGTGTAAGTGAGACTCGGCCACCATGTCCAGCACCAAGGGTCTCAATAATGTTCTGCACATCAACCTTCACTCCGTCTACTCCACACGAAGCTAAGTAAGCATGGAGCTCATTGTAGAAATTGAAAACCTTCTTTGGGTGCACTAGGCCCAGGCCATGTACAGCCAAGCTGTCCATGACAATGTCTGGTTGGTTTCCTATCACACCTGGTGACTGCACTGGATATGCCAAGGAAGTGTCATAATGTTCCATGCCAGTTGCTGCTGGCTTCACTCCACCCCAATAACCAGCTAGTGCATGCCATACGTATACATTTCTGTACATCAACAGAGTAATCGATAACGAATTTTAGAAACATAATTGGTCAATGCTACTTTGCAAACAATGCTCAATACCAAAGCATTCATAAACAAAAGAAATGCATCATATCGAAATTTATTAAAAGAATTTAAGGATCTAAGACCATACTTCACATTGTGATGCTGCTTTGCTCCATCTACTAGATGCTTCAGACCTGACATCTGCTCATTGTTCTGTGATTTCTTTTGAAATTTAGTATTCTCTTTGATACCAGTCAACCTAGTAGCAAACCTGCAACCACCATAATTTCCGAGATATCAATTGTAACTGCTTTAATTAGACTAATTCAAAAAAATATTATGCTCTTGAACATGAGTATTAGAATGCTTAATTGAGAGTTATAGAAAGAGAGAAATCTTACTGTGCTCCTTCTTGAACAACACAATCAGTAGTATCCTTTGCTTTATTTTCAATCTGTTGCCAACCATCATCTATGATGAGGAATCGTGGAGGTGTACCTCCCTGTGATAGACTGCAATTATATTGAACAAATTTTCAGGGTTTTATAAACATCGTCTTCCAAATTCATCAGAAACATGCTACACAAATTCTCTCACTAATTACCTTTTCAGGCCTTCCTCAACACCCTCAGCTGTGACATCAGTATAGAAAGCATCCCAGGTGCACCATCCAAACCAGTCAAGAAATGATGGCACCTGCATAAAACCAACAACAAAATGTTACAAGATCCGTTAGATATTAACTTGGCATAATAGTAGAGCCATCAGTGTACAACAAGGAAGAGGGTCTTACTCTTTTCTTCTCACGATGAAGAAAAGTTTGCATGTGTTTTTCCACAGCCCTTGAAAGAAAAGAAGAAAAAGGAATCAATAAAACTAAAATTGTCAATATACAAAATCTAATGTTCATCAAATGAAAAATTTAAATAAGGCCTGGTAACATAATTTTTAACGATTTAGAAGGATAACACAGACTGGAGGATGGCTTACTTGACAGCTTGATTGATGACTTCGAAGGGGTTAGTCCCAGCATGCATGTAGACCATGTGAAGGCCTTGATCAGTCTCAACTGCATTATCCCCTGCAAAACCAAACCAGATACCAAAAGGAAAAGGGTCGTTTCGGTTCTTTGGGATGCCACCCTATATATATATATATATATATTTACTCCAAAGGACCAAAGCTATAAACTCCATTTGTTTGATTCAATAGATCATTTGAGTGATAGTCATGGAGAGGTTTATCTAGCTCAATTCAATTCCATTAATGACAGCTCCACCCCATAATTTCAAGTGGTAAGTAAGACCTTCAAAGTTTGGCTGAAGGAAGGAACTGAATTAACAGCAGGCAAGGCACTAAATGATGACATAATGGAAGACTTTCATGTGGCCTTCACCAAACTATTTTGCATGGCCAAGATTTACTCACCACTCTCGAGGCAAATCTCTATCTCATTCTTGTCATTGCCTTGAAGAACAGCTCGAAATTGACCTTCGAGGAGCGGAAGCAAGACAGTGTAGATGATTGGAGAATTCTCCCCATCAGCTTCACTCTCTTTGCTCTCAATAAGCAAGAATTGTGTCTCCAGAGGAACATCCCTCCCACAAGTTCCCATTCTCTGAGTCATCCACCATAACTTGAACCGGAAACAACACATGAATCGGAGCCCCCTATTCAAAAAGTACATCAGAAATTAGTAAAACGCGAATTCATCAAGTGTCAAGCCAATACACATTATTTAAATAAACTCTGGATTGAAAATCAAATCAATTTTGCTAGTTTCTATGACATTGACAATAGAAGAACTTACTCTAAGACACCCATTGGAAACACATGGAGACTTTTGCTGTGTGAAGCAGTGGCACCAACAAAAGCACCAGTCACAAGACCCCTTCCAGAACCTGGAGTCAGCACAACGTTGTCCGGCACTCCAGTTAGTATGGTCTTGCCATGTACAACAAGCTTTCCATCGTTAACTGAGATGTTAGGTGTGACAGTCATTTTCGAACACTTCACCACTGTATCACCATAGCAAACAACACAAACATGTTACTAAAATTATCACTGTATCACAACACTACAGTACTGAAAATTACATCTATTGAATGATTAGGACTCTGAAAGCTACAAAACACACCACAGAAACCCAAATTTTACTATAGGTACATATTATTACTGCAATGCAGAGTCACAGAATATTAACTAAATTTTGTTAAGGAGGTTTTGTAATATAGACCTAGGGACTTATGATGATGGTGATGGTAAAAGGTTAAGCACACGTTAGATAGATTGCGATGTGGTTCACGGGAAGGAGGAATCCACGTTGGGGGCAGTATAGATGTTGTCCTTAGCATCATCTGTTTAACCCATATACCCCAAATGGAACAAATAAATTGAAAGAAAAATAACAATCAAACACTAAAATGAACATATTAGGTCTTTTGTTTTATTCTCTGTCATTGAGTCGTATTTTGCTGTGATACATCTTTTCAGGTCCGGTCTCCTACTGGTTCATTAACTGAAATTTTGTAATTTAACGAAAATCCAGAAAAGATACAAAACATTGTTAAAGACGAGGGAAAAGTTAGAACATATATATATTAAAAGCTAAAACCAAATTTCACGTGAAATCGAGAAGTTCCCAGTCTGGGGATGAACGTATTTTGACTAGGAAAGATCAAAATAAAAAAACTTCAAATTCTTTTAATTTAAAAATTAAGCAAATATTGGTGATTAATGGTTACGAATATTATAACTGACATGTTTTGAATATCCATAATGATATTAAAATTATGATGTCATTATAAATTTTTAAAAGCAATTATATATTATTCAACATTTCACCGTGATTCATTTTGGCTCACCGTCCACCCCAAACATGCTAAAGACAGGAGGAGTCACTTTATAGCATTTGATTGGTGCGGTTTCTTTTTTCTACTTTTTCAGAAAGCTGTGTTGGGGCAAAAGAAAATAACATCAGAGATGAGCACTGGTTAACCGTGTAGTTTTCCGCAAGATACAGGGGCAATTCTGTCACCTAAAAAGACAACTTTAAAAAAAGTAGAAACTGGAGATATCTAGTGAGATCCCGACGTTGTACTTCTTGTCCCCGAAAATAGAAAGAGACAAAAAACAAAATAACCAAATTGAGAATCCAACAACGCTTGATCAATCAGTTTCCAAATCATGAAATTCATAAACTCCTCCACGATATTTTAAAGTCGGTCACGTAAAACTGCCGAGAAACTGAACTTACCGAGTTACCGTGACACGGGAACGCGAGAACGAAGGATGAAAAAATGAAGGAGCAATTAACTTAGCAACTTAGAGAAGAGAAAAAAGCTTATTTCTATTCCAAGAGGAAATGATCCTCCAATGGAAGAAGAAGGTGGAATCACAGAGCAACACACTTAGCTCGGGGTTGATGATTGATCACTAGCTTCTGAAATTTTTGGGTGAGATATTACGGCGAGAACGCGGGAGCGTGGATTTTATAGCTTGCTCGATGGTAAAGATCGAGCAAGTTGCAGGCTTCCTGTGCCTCCGGATTCTGACACGTGGGTCATTGTGGCTGGTTGGATCATCCTTCACGAACCATACATAAAAGAAGGAAAATCTTTCTGATGTTAATGGCGGCCGCAAAAGATGTAAATGATTACGTGGACACTGTGATGTATGAGTGTAAAGTGTTGAACCTTGATTCACGGAACAATGGAAAAATCTAGAGTGTTGTGTGATAAATACGTCAATTTCTGTGTCATATAAGAAAATTAAATATATGTTTTATTAAAGTAATTATCAAAATATATATACTCAATTATATACTTATATACACTATATTCTGGAAAAAAAATACTAAATTTTTTGTCAGAGGAAAACATGAAACTTGTTAGAATTATCGTTCTAGCTCACATTGGCTAAGTCTTACATAGAGTTATAAGAATTTAATGGATCCCATTGGATAACTATTAATTTATTAAATCATAACTTTTTATGGTACATTTATGACGATTTTCCTCTTATTTAACTATGGATTGAAATAGGAAAAATAAAATAAAGAATGGTGTTATGCAAAGTCATCTGAAACTTTAAGCAAATACCGCCTCAAGTATATTTTATGTTTTTAATAAATTTACTTATTGTTAATTTAATTAATAATTTTCATTAATAATAAGTTGTTTTTAATTTTATTTTATTACTTTAAAATTATAAATTTCTTGTAAACTTAATAGCGACTTTAAATTTCTAAGTTTATGTCAAAGCCTTTACTATGATAATTTTATACATCGATTGTTTTTATAATTATTTATTTCAATGATGATTTTTGAATCTTGTCAAACCATATGGTAAGGGTAGAATGCAATGACTTTTGAGTGTAAAACAGATTCCCTTTTGGTGAGTAATGTATATACACTTAATTCTTTTTAAGTGTGAGGTAGGTGTAGAGTACAGGTGATTGAGCTAATATATCTTGTTTGACTTGTTGTACTTTAGAAGGAAATTATGACTCTTAAGACGAACTCAATTTGTTTTGTGCAATTATGTGTTTGATTAAAGACGACAATATATAGTAATGTCTGATCGAGTACATGCATAGCGATTTGCTCCTTTCCCGAGTTTTTAATGAGTTGTTTCTTGAGAAAAAGTAAAATTCTAAGTTCGGAGTTATGTTTATAGAGCCTTTTTTACATGTTTGATAACTGCTAAATATCATGATAAAAATAATTCATATGTATATAGTTTCTTGTAAATAATGTTTTTAATGGTTTTAATGGAAAATCCACATGAATGCACTAATTTTCTTGGGTTTATATTATAGGGAAAATGAGCAATGCAAAAAACTTCAAAGTTCAAATTCAGACTTCAACCTTTCCCCCTTGTTTGATTCACAAATCGGACTATGCAAATGTGATTGAGGACTTGAGGTAATATTAGTCTTTATGAAAATATCAAACATAGATTTACACTTTTCATCGAGATATTTTGATTAGATTCAAAGTGGATCATGAAGAAAATTAGTTTTTAAAATTGAATGCGTTGTCCTGACAACATTAACATAGGTGCATTGTTTTGAGCATATGTTGAGTTTGTAGATATCAAAATGATATGCACTCTATGCCACTTTTTCAATATATAACTTTTATGTAAACACCGGAAGCCCATTCTGCTTGTAAAGGGGAAAAAATTAAAATATAACAATTTAAATAAAAAATTACGAAAATACTATAGTTTATAAATTATTTACAAATGTATAACAGTCAATCACGTCTCAGGCAGACGTGTTTAAACACGTCCAACCCAAGCGTGACTGGAGCTCAGTCACGTCCCTAAGAGACGTGACTCAGGAGGTGGCGACACGTGTCATTTTGCGACGCAATGTATACAAACTTCGGAAGTGTAACATCCCGTGTGCACCCGGCGTATTAACATTGTTATTATATCAGAATGACGCAGCGGTTACAATATAATCAAATAAAATGTAGGAAGCTGAAGCAGTATCAAATGTACATTATATACATATATGGTGAATTCTGGTACAATGCAAGGTACATTTTTCTCAAAACTGTACAAATACAGGCATAATCAAAAATGTGAGCCAACATGCTCAGTCATCTATGCCTAGGGTTATCAACAAGACTATCCCTGCTCAGGCCGCTTGCCTTGGGATCTATCAGCTACTCCTGTATCATCACCTGCAACATGAGCCCCAACAGGGGTGAGATCATAATCTCAGTAAACTCAGGGTCCTTGGAGGTTTTCCCTCCCCTGGTTCACTTCCAATCACATAAACAACATAATTAATATCAAATAAACATCACTCATATAATCAGCCTTCACGGCTCACATGTACCACACTACATGCATATCACAGTCCAGGGGTAACAACATATGTACCCGTCACACATTGCCTCAGAAAGATCATCCATTAAAGGGAACGTTCTCTCAGGACTTCTCAATGAGTGCCTGAGGAAGATCATCTACTGAAAGACACATTCCCTCAGGACTCTCCCCTTTTTATGCCTGAGGAAGATCATCTAATTAAAGGCACATTCCCTCAGGACTTTTCCCGCCCATACCTGAGAAAGATCATCCATTAAAGGGCACATTCTTTCAGGAATTACATGGACGCCTATAGATTTTCCCAAGGAAGATCATCCTTTAAGGACACATTTCCAAGGGGTCCATAGTTCCCTATTCTACTAGCCAGAGAATTTTCATATAACCACATCACACAACATTATCATAACATTCATCTTATAACCAATACAAAGCATAACACTATCACAGTGTTTAGCTAACATCAATCATCATCATGCCATAATGGTATTTCTCTCACCATCACATACATGTCCCAATGTAACAACAACACACAATATCCAGATGCATAGCATACCAAATCATCACCCTCTTGGGTGTGGTGAAACACAAGCAAGGGAACACTCCCCAAGAACGATGAGCTTACCTGGTCTCAGCTCAATACCGGCTCTCCCGACCTCGTGGTGACCACCACCAGTAGAATCACTATCACGCCCTATACCAGGCATAAAACAAACAATCAATAATGGTCTTCAGCCGTTATAATGAAAGAAAATACTAATCCTTTCCATAACCCCTAAGTCCTCTAACTTAAGGTTTATCAAGCTCATCAATCACTAGCCATCTCACAGATCCTTAGTGGTCTATCTCAGCTTAATCAAGGCACTTGAGCCATCACAAGACTCGGTGCAAACCAACACAAATGAGCTTCAAGCTCTATACAGCCCAACTAACTCAAGAATTCATAATGAAGCTTGAACGGTTCTTCTCACACACAAGACACCGTTCCATAAGCTTCTCAGCACATCAACACCAATATCAAGGCTCATGCATGTCACCACATAGTCAAGTAACTCAGCATACTAACTATACATGCATCACACAGAGTCAAGATTCAAAGTTCACCAAATCAACAACTGAGAGCTAATCCTTCATCACCATAACATTCTAAACACACTTTTCTACAGGACCCATGGCTAGCCCCAGCTCAAGTGGGTCACTATTCACCCAAAACCCAAAATCACAAATCAATCGGTGAAACTCGAGTTTCTTACCTCAAAGACGACAAGGAAAGCCCAAGGACGACTCCCCCAAGCTCGGGTGTTCGTGAATCGCCGCCGTTCCTCGCCGAATTCGAGTTCTACGAAATTCCCTTGAGAAAGGGATTTCTTTGATTTGGGGTTTTCTAGGGAATGAAATGAAGGATTATGGCTCACAATATGTTTCTAGTAAGTTTGGCGTTTAAAGGAAGTGATTTGGGTCAATAAACAAGGGTTTATGAAGCTTAGAAGCTCATCAATGGCGGAAAGGTCACAGGAGGAAGAAGAAAGGGAGTTTTTCCCTTCAAAATGGCGAAAATGACCTTTTATAGGCCCTTAGCCCGTGCTCTCACGCTACCAGCGTGAAGCCCACGCTACCGGCGTGGCATACCAGTGGAAATTGGCTTTTTGGAGCACTTACCACGCTATCAGCGTGGCTCCCACGCTACTGGCGTGGCTTACCAGCAGAAAATGGTTTTCTGGAGCACTTCCCACGCTACTGGCGTGGCTTACAGCAGGCCAATTTTTTTTTTTTTTAAACTAGGTTATTATAGGAAGATCATAGCTTTTGACTGGAATGTACGATTGAGGCGAAACCGGTGGCCACGTACTCGAAATTGAGAGGAGAAGCCGTTGGCAAGTTCCCATGGTCAAAATTTTTTCCCAAAAGAGACATCTAAGTGCCTCAAAATTGCGATTTAATCTTCGATGACCCAAAATTTTTTTTTTGTTTTCTGATTTTTTTATTCAATTATTGAATTGTATGCTATTTTTTATTTGTCTAATTATTTCTTTTATTTTTGAGCATTTTGACACAAAATATGCCTCCATCAGACATTTCTATCAAAATTTATAATTATTCAAAGTTTGTATACATCAAGCCGCAAAATGACGTGTCTCAAAATGGCACGTGTTGTCACCTCCTAAGTCGCATCTCCCAAGGACGTGACTGAGCTCCAGTCACGCCTGGGTTGGACATATTTGAACACGTCTGCCTGGGACGTGATTGACTGTTATAAATTTGTAAATAATTTGGAAACTACAGTATTTTCGTAATTTTTTATTTAAATTGTTATATTTTAATTTTTTTCCCGCTTGTAAAGCTCTTATAGAATGAAAAACTACACCTATCCTGAATAAGTTCTAAACGTTGTTGCTTAGTGAGTTAGCGAGGCACGTACCGGTGGGATTTAACACCAGCCAGCTCGACACCAAGGCAAATTGTCATTTCTTTCATTCAAAGAAAAGGTACGTTTGGCACCTTTTTAATCCCGTTGGGCAACCTTTTGTTTCACTTTAGTCATCTAATAATAGGCTAGGTGTGTTTTAATAGTTTGGAAAGCCCGAACTTGCTATATATGTGGAGGAATTATATCATTCATGGCATTGTTTGACTCCTCTAAGGATCGAAAGGGAGGAAATAGGCTCTTGAGAATATTTCTATGTCAATGAAGATGGAAGAAAGTGGCAACAACCCTTGAAGATTCAAGATATCTCTCTCATAGATTTGTTTCTTTTTCCTTTTTATGAGTTTTAATTGCTTTGGCTTAGGTTAGGATGAAACTTGGTGTGAACCTTTTGTAATTGATTATCCTTTTGAACCCTATTGCTTTTTATGTGGATTAAGTTATTGAGTTCATGCTTAATGTTTTTCTATGATTAACACTTATTAAGAAATTGATCAGTAATCTAAATATTACAACTGGAAAATTGGGGTTTACACTATTTCAATTCCATAACGATACGATTCTTAAGCCTAGGATAAGGGATAAATTGAATTCTTCCATGTGATTTTTTCCCCTAAGGGATTAGGATTCATGATAAGGAATAAAGAGAAATCACCCACGGAATTGGGTTGAAACTAAATTGATGTTAATTACATAATAAGAAGAGATTTATAAAATAAATAGATTACCTTAAAGGGGAATAAAAGAGATTCTGATAACTAACTATTTTAATCAATTGAATTTTCTAAAACTTGTTGATTGCACTCTTCTTTCTTTCCATAAAATAAAAAACCTAACTATTCCCACTTTTCTCTTTGTTCTCACGTTAAAAGGGTAATTGATTGGTTTAGTTAGTTGTTAAACCACAATCCTCATGTAGAAGATACACACTTGTCGTGATCTTAATAATAGCATACAAAAGAAAGGTTTACAACAAGTATTTAATCATATACGTTCTTTATTGAGAAATGTCATCAAAAGAATAATCGAGATTATTTGAGAAAAAGTAACGTATCTTATGTGATATGAGACTGCACCCATCAAATAAACAACAAAATATTATAATTGCAATAACAATTGTATAACCTCATGAATGTGCAGCATTGACGGTAAAGGATTTAACACACGTTAAAAAATATTTTAATCATTATTTATATGTAAAAAATAATTTTAAAATAAGTAAAGAAAAATTAGTTTTCTACTTCAAATTATGAAAAATATGAATTTATTTATATCAATAATTTTTCAATAGAAAAAATTAAATAGAGAAAGAAAAATAAAGGCAAATTATGATCAATGAATAAAAGATAAATATGAATAAAATAAACTATAATAAAAAAATCATCAGAAATGTGAGATAGATAAGAATTAACTTCTTTTGTCATAAATAAATTTTTATAATTTTTTCATTCAATTTTTCAAACACTAACTTAACAATAAAATAACCTTTTCCCTTTGAAATAACTTAAAATCTCTTATATATGCCCCAAAAACTCTAACTCTCCTTAAAGGATATTGTCACGTTGAATGTGTTGATGTATTCGCGAGACTATTTTAAACACCAAAGGACCGGAGTTTAAATTGACCAGTTTTAAAAGAAAATTGATTGTCAAGTAAAAATTAAGTCTTAATGTTATTGGACTAAAATACCATAATACTAAGGGAGTTATCTTATATTCTTTTAATAAATCATTTTAAAATATATTTAAAAATAAAAAAATTAAGAAAAATATTTAATGAATTTAAACAAATATTTAAAAAATATTAAGATATAAAAAATCACTGATTGCTTAGTGTTTTAGTAATTATTGGTTTAAAAATGAATACTAATTAAAAAAAATATTTAAAATTATATTAAAGGTGTATTAAAAATAATGATAAAGTATATTAATAATATTTGAACAACATACTTTATTTATTTTATAGCGAGAAAGTAGTATTATATTTTGCTAACCCATGAGGGAAGGAAATGGCACGCAAAACTATTGGGTAAGCTTTGCCTCCGAACTACTTGAGGGAACATCTTGGAAATGGAACTAGCACTATCAGGGAAGACGCAACAGGGTCTGAAAAAATGAGAGTTGTGGTAATGCTATGACCATGTTATATAACAAATACTATATGTACAGTTGCTATGCAATTATTCAAATTAAATTGTGTTATTGGATCATATATTATGCTTTTCAAGATTTGATAGGCGAATACATTGAATTCAATGTTCCAATGTCGCGCCAGGACAGAAACAAATGCAGCAATATCAATATGAAATATCAATGGCTACCGCCTTTGATATTCTTATTTGTGCTTCAAGCCACCATATATTCGCATTTCGTGTTTACTGTTTGGGAACAACATGATAAGAAACCACAGCTTTATTATTGGGCCAAATATAATTACAATATTAAACAAACTAGCTAGTGGACTATATAAAAAAAAATATTAAAATAACCATCATTGAGCACATCATCATTTCATTTTCGGTGCAAAACATTTTTTTTTATAATTTAGTGGTATAGTATCACTTTAGACATGTAATTGTTATAACTTAATTAATAATTTTTAATTCGAAAATTTTATTACACATAATGTAGTACAACTCAAAATTTCTGAGTTAAATTTATTGATAAATTATTATAAATATATATCTAAGAATAATACAAAATTTAAGGTAATAAATAATAACCATTTGAAAACAAAATTCTTATCATGTGAGACTTTATCTTGATATTGTCTTTAATGGATATAAAATTTGGATTTTTTTGATACAGCAAATACACTTCTTCACATTTAACACTTTTGTGCATAGTGCGTAAATAATATGAAAATTAATTTGTTTAGTAAATATAAAATAAATTATAATATCATCTTAGAATATAGTTTATATTTAATTTGACTCCAATAACTAACTCAGATGAGAGTTGTTCATATATACTTATATATTTCATCTTAACATTATATCTAGTTAAAGTGATTGTTGAGTTTTTCTGAATAAAAATAAATAAATAAATAAAGTTATAAAACAATTTACAAGGCTATAGTAAATTTATATAATTTTCTAAATATATTTATGAAATTATATTTTGATCATTTTTATTAACATTTAATAATATTTAGTTATTGAATATAATTTTGTAATAATAATTTATGAATAATCTTATCATGAATATTTATGTGTGTAAATATGTGGACAAAAAAAAAAGACAAAATTGCAAGAAGCTTATCTACAATCTATATCTAGACCCTGGCAGCATTTTTTCACAAACTCATTGAAAAGCACTTTGAAACAAAAATCCAGCATTTGAATTCCATTTTAGTGGCTCTCACGAGTGTTGTATTATTCCACGTTTAATATGTTCTTGGTCTAATTCTATGAATCACGTCAATTTTATTTTTTAAAAGAAATTCAGATTTTATAAAAACTTAATGATTATGTATTAATAATATAAATAAATTTACATTTCCAATCAATATAAAGTTAATATTGATATAACTTTTAAAATAATTATTATAAATATCAACCAACATATTATATATAATAATAATAATATTTTATAATTAAATAATAATATGAAATTACTTTATACTATTAATATAACTTATTTACTCTGTTATAGAACAGCTAAAAGATGTACCAAAAAGAAACAAGGTCGGTGGAGAAAAAAAAAATAGTTGGTGAATGGAGCAATTGAATTGGTGGCAATTACTTAATGCATTACATTTTTTGTTTGGTATACCGTACACCAGCTAAGAAATAATTGACACCCTAAATAGACATTTTTGCCCTTTCCTTTCTTAGCCAAACCCTACACCCTTCTCTTGTTTTCTCTTGTGTCATGAACCCCAAACCCTTGCACCTTGTCATCACATTCGTTGTCGTCATTGAAGCAATGCCCTTTGTTGCAAGTCCAATCTCGTCATTGTAGTAGCCTCGTTCGTTGGTGAAGGTGAAGGCACTGATGCAGCTCGTTGTAGTTCCCTCCAATGTCCGCTAGTCACCCAACCATCATCATTGAAGGAAACTCATAATAAGACGCACTCGAAGGTAAGTCAGTGTACATTTTTTATATGTATTATGGATTACTTAATGCATAGTTATATAGGAGTGGTGCGGCAAAATGGTGGTATAGATCACAGTGATGCACGTGGCTCTGAAGGTGGCATTGGGTGACTATAATGGTGGTGTTTCGGTGGAACAATGGTATTGGGTGGAGAGGTGATTATGGAGGCTTGCTTAGGAGTAAAAGAAGAAGGGAGTAAAATTACTGGTTATAGCAAGTTTTTACTGGAAAAAAAAAAGTTATAATAAATTTAAAAAATATATAAATGAAAATAAAAAAACTGTAAACAAAATATAATAATTTAAAAAATTGAACAATAAAATATTAATAATAATAAAAATAAAATGCAAAACTCATTAAAAAATAATTTTCTTTTATAGGCAATCTCACTTCCTGCCTCTTTCATTTTTCCTGTTTTTCTTTCTCAGATCTACTCCCACCGTGAAGAGATATGTACTAATGAATATTACTGTATCTCTCCTTTGTTCTTTCTAAACAATGACCAAATTTTTTGGGGCTTACACAGGTTGTATTCGGTGGTCATATAGTAGGAAATTTGAATATTAAGGTAGTAATCTTTCAACATATATGCATTCAATTTGAAGTGCTTAAGCAACAAGTATATGAATTAATATATATATATATATATATATATATATATATTCAACTTTTTTTTTCTAAGTATACTACTGTTTACTAATAGATTGTGGTCGGTTGGGAAAGGGGTCATGTGGATGTATGAAGAAGAGAAAATGTTCATTGATGAAGCAAAAACGAGATTGTGAAGTTTACAAAGCGGAAATGAGAATTATGCGTTTTGAAATTTGACTGATTTACAGTTTAATATATTGTTATGGCCTAAACGAGTCTAAACTGTGTTTGAGAGATTTATGTCAAGAATCATCGTTGGCGTGTTCTGAATCCATAATTCATTATGTGCTTCTTTGAGAGAGGGAGAGAGAGTGTGAGAGAGGAAACAGGAAAGAAAAGCCACGCTGGAAATCGCCACGGCGGAAGGCGTAGAAACATGAATATATTCTGTTTGTAATATCTTTTTGTTTTTCATTTGTTTGTGTTGTGACTTAAGCATAAGAGCATACTAACTCAAAAGACTTTGAGAGAGAAATGAAAATCGATTATTTTGAAAAGATTACTTTTTGCTATGTAGACTAATAATGACAACATCATGGTTACAAGGGATTATTTGACCCTAATTTTCCATTCCTCTCCTAAAATTTGTAGACATAAAAACTCTCCAACATTTTTTCTTTTCTTATCTCAAAAAAATCTTTAAAATATAATCAAAATTACAATAAATTTTTCTTGTACACGATAAAAATTACATACTTCATTATTCATAAATTCTTGATTATATGAAAGTAAAATAAGATATATTATATACAATCTTATCCTTATATATTTTTAAATTTAAACTTTATCACCAGTAAATTTTTAAATACAACTTTACTTCCTTGTCCACAAATGAATAATAAAAATTTTAAAAATAGTACTAATTTGCGTGACGCTAACCTATACCAACATACATATCATTAAACGGCAACTGTAACCATAATTGATTGATGTAACCACCAGTTGCAATTATTGATGGCTATTCCAAGTATTGACAAAAGATCACAGCCCATATTGTCCTGCACATATGATTGTTAATTGGTACGTGGCACTAAATTATTCTTACTTACTCGGGTTGACATAGCTAGGTCCCTTGCCTTGCCTACTTTGACTTGTGCTTGCGCAGCAAGTGGTGATAAAGCTTGCAATTTAATTAATACCATAATTCATAGTATACGTGTAACTTTTTCTTCTTTGATCAATTTGATCATAGAGCTAATTAAAAGATAAAAATAGGGGAACATATGGTTGTAAGAGTGTTGTGTGCTGACTGTCCTTTTAATTTTTGTTAACCCAGACGTGGCTGACAGTTGTACAATCGACAATGAGTAAATCACTAAAATCAGTAGCAAATTTATAAAATAAAATCATTATATAGTGAAATTCATTGAAGAATTTTGGACCCGTAACCGTAAGTATTTAGTCTTAGCCATAGCTAAAAAGAGAATCTGAGGGGAAAAAATGTAGGAGAAATTGATCAGAAATAATATTTTCGCATAGGCTAAAATTTTATAAATAAAAAAATCAATCAGTTTGAGATAAGTCACTACAATCAATTGTTTAAGTGACATTAGTTTTCGTTTTAAAAAATTCAATTATTTGAGTCCCCTAATCATGCATGTGAAGTTGCAATCCCTGGTAGATAATATAAATATATAGATATTTATCTAGGAGAAAAATCAGTTACGGTACATTGCATACGACAAGAAGTAGGAAGAAGTCGAAGAACAAAATAACAAGTGGCAAACCAACTTGGATCTTAAACTTTGACGATTGAATGCATAAAACCGTCCAAGAGACATTATTGTTTTAGCAATCATGCAATACCATACCTAAAAATTAACTCTTTTTTTTTAATTTTAGAATACCTAAATAATTAACTTACAGTTTTACTCATCTATATATGAAAACAAAATGTGTATGTACACTAAATGCAGTGAAAGTGTAAAATATAAGAAGAATAAATCCTAATCATATAATAAACCCAAACATTCAAAATTATTTATCCTTCTAATTTAATTATACGATTTAAATTCGCTTATCTCATACTCTCGTCTCTTACTTAATTTATACATTTCCTAGATATATTTAGAAATTTGTTAATACACTCACACTTAAATGCTAGTATGAATACATTAATTTACAACCAACATCATAAATTTTGAATAAAAAAACTCTCCATCTCTTCACATTTAATTAATTTATTGTAAGGATATATTAATAATTTAACATCATGCATGTGTTCACATTCTTAGGAATATTTTTAGATTCTCTTCTTACCTTTATCTTCTTTAACCCACCAGGGCACCACCATATCATTAACAACATTGGGTTAAAATGAACCAGTGAGAGCTGAAAGAGGGAGAGGGGAAAAAGTTGAGGAAAAAGTGACATGAAGATGGTGTTATGGCGGAGCTGCTATGGGTTCTAATGGTGTTCCAGGAAGATGATGGTGGATGGTGCGGTGTTTTCATGGAGACAACAATCCTCGTGGTTCATAGAGGGCATTGTGGTTTTGTCGATGGTGGTACCCAATGGTTCATTGCTTATAAGTTCTAATGGCATTCCGGAAAGATGATGATGGATAAGTGTTTCTTAATTGGTTGGTTTTGGAGGCCTGAATATATATTTGTTTCTTCATTTGAACAGCAAAAAAATAACAACCAAGGCAACAATAGTAACCAAGCTTGGTATTCCAAAAGATAAACAAGCAGAATTCATGATGTAATGTCATAGAATGATTCTCCTGCATACGTTGCAATGTCTAGTTTTTCTAAAAGAGCACTTGTTAATTTGTTCCTTTTTAAGTTCAACGATGTCCTTTTTCTTTCTGAGGTAAGTTCAACTATGTCCTTTTTCTTTCTGAGGTAAGTTCAACTATGTCTTTAACAAACCTTGTTCACTATACATGATGATAATAATGTACCAACACAATAAGCAGAAACGAAGGATCAAGGGTATATGCCTGGTTCGAAGCCAAGGTTCCCTGAACCTTGAAGACAATCTGCAGTTGCTATTCAGTTTGAGTTTGAGATTTTTTTCATATGGATGAAGTGGGTTAGCCTGGAGAAGACTTAAATTTTCAGTGTGTGAATTATGAACCGTGATTATTACCGATGTGAGGAGAAAGGAAAAACAAGAAAGAAGTGAGTTATGACTTATGAGCACTATTATGACCCTTTTAATTGGTTTTAAAAAATTGATATTAAATTACTGATATATCCTTATTATAAGTGAAGAGATTATTGATTTTTTTTTTATAAAAAATTATGATATTAATTGCTAATGCATTCAAATTAAATTTTAAATGTGATTGCATTAGCAAACCCCATATATATTTATATTTATATATTACATAGCTAAGTTCGTGATTGACTGTGCTAAATCTGGGATGAAGACAAATAGGTTTAAACAAATACGAGATTTGGCCACGAAGCAAGCTTCCAGCTCAATTGATAACCACCAAGTTAATTACAAACCCTCTTTCAGTAGATATGTTAGAAATTCGATATTTCTCTAAATTACGTATCTTCCTTAAGCTTAACAGACTTTAACACATGATATGAAATTTCCTATGCTACCCTTTTGTATTTAAGTGTTTGCACTACCGGAATACTGTTATTGTTTTTTTAGATCACAAACATGTTTCATTGTATGTAATTTTGTTCAAGTCAAGTGGGATTACTATGAATGATAAAGTTTTTCTTTCAAGTATTTAAGACAATTATATATTTAAAACTCAAACTCAAAACTTCTGGTTAAACTGAAATAATTTCACGTCAATTGACTCATTGATGGTTGGAATATTGTTATTCATGCATGTTTCACTGTTTACAAAGTATTTCACTCAAATAATACATGAAAATTGAGAGGCTTCTATTTACATTTTTAAACATATTAAAATACTTCTTCTACCTTGACTGATCATATGAAGTAGTTAAGAATGATGAGAATAATAATTATAAAACATCAATATTGAAAGTATTAGTGTATACCACCCAAAAAATGCAACATATTACTATTGTAACATTTTACCTGTACGTAAAATGACTAGCAAACTACGAAATTCGTGGAAGAATCAGATTAGATTTATATGACATTAAAATGATCGGTGGAATAGATGCTTGAGAACGTGCTCAAATTTCGGGCGGTGTCCTTCAATTATGAAAGAAGATCAAAGAAGGAAGGAACTGACCAAAAGCCACATCATCACTTCCAATTTTATTTTCTTTCCAATATATACATATATTTTGTAACTTCGCTCTCAACTAAGGCAATATAAATGTCAACATGGTGGTTGAACCAAAAAACAAAATGTCATCGGAATTATTATAGATGTCATGGAGCCATTTCAGTTCCTCAGGGATCCCTATTGTTATAATTAGTTTTATCAGTTGCCTGTGTAGTGGCTCCATGCTTTCAACATAGACATTGCTAAGTTTATAGAATATGCATATCCATGTGTGAAATTTATAGATTCATTCATGCCGCATGCCACAACTTTAGACAAGGAAAGCTCGAATTGAATGTCTATTAGGCCCATAATCTCATTTTGGTTGTTGTTTTCTGCACCTCTTTTTTGGCTTCCAGAATGACTAATCTAGAATATAAAATTACATTCTGTTTACTTTCCGGATTGATTACGGATTTTGGCTTCTGGAATGCCCAATTTCAGAAGGTAAAAAAACATTTCGAAAAAGGTACAAAAAGCAACTTGGAGTGCAGAAAGTAACAACCTCTCTATGTGTGGAAAACAAAGTTTCTTTTGGACCCAAATGAAAGCCCAAATATAATGGAGCATTTTGACTATTTTCAACTGAAATTTTGACCTGGCATTAAAATAGAATTGAATTTTACCGAAACCCAAAAGAATTACCCTAATGTTCGTAATACTACCTACTTCCCGTTTTTTCTAAGTGTTTTCTTTAAGGTAATGCATAAATTAAGAAATATAATTAATTTTCTATTTTTATTAAAATTTTTATTTGATATTTTATCATACTCTTTGTTTATTTAATTGATTAACTTTCTGTTATTTATTATTTTTCGTTTTTTCTCTTTATTTTCATGATAAATATGTAAAGCAATTAAAAATTAGTTAAAGTTAAGGGAATAATTAATAAAATAATATTTGGTATAGTTTTGAACTTTTAAAATGACAAATAAAAAACCAACACTTAAAAAGAAACAAAGGTAGTACTTAAGTAGGATCAATGAGGAAGACGAAGTAGCAAACTATGATATTAGGTTTTCTATCGCAATTGCACTACTCTTTCTAAGAAATAAGATAAATAAAATATTTAAAATAACTATCAAGTTACAGGTACTTTTAACTTTAAATAAAATTTAAAATATTGATTTAAAAATATCATTACTGATAATGGTAAAATCATATTAGAGATTTCTCCACTGTTAATGAATTTGTAGTTTATTATGTTAAAAAATTAAAGAAATAAAAATTGATATTTTTATATATAGAAATATATTATAAAAAAATTGAGAGTTAAATATTAAATTAATATGGGGTGTCAATTTTAATTTCTTCTATGTATGTTTGAAATTTACTAATTTTAAGGAATGTTACCAAGAGAAAATAAAAAACAATAGTCACTAAATGTAGGAAAAATTACAAGATGCATGGAGGGGAAGTGAAATTTAAATTCAATATATTAAGGCTAATGATAAGAATTAAATTAAATTGTAAATTGAATGGTTAGTCACTTAGCCTGCAACTTCAACCTATTTATTCTCCTATTATTTTATTACAGAAAAGTTCATCTTATTTTATTTAACTGATCCACTTGATGAAATCAATGAAGTAAACTAAACTTTAAGAAAAATACAAATTAGAGTGCAGGATGGTGATCTAAATAAGGCACATTGTAATCGCTTAGACTAAAACAGTACGGCCCATGCAGTTTAAACCATATTGGAAATGTTTATTCCTGTTAAGAAAATAGACATCATATCTTTTATTAGATCCAAGAATGGAGAAAAGAGATCGAATAAACTCTGGTTCTGACCTTTTAAATAATAAGTGTTTGTTATTTTAATCCTTGCCTTTGTAAAAGCGGTTCACTTTAGTCTCTTTTTCTATAAAAAAATGAATTATTAAAAAAATAAAGAGAAAAAAGATTAAGATGAATGTGATTTTATAAAATTGAGTAAAATATTGGTTTTTTATAATAAAAAAACGAAGGTTAGAGATCACCAATAACAACATTAAGAACTAAAATTGAGATTAAGTGAAAAGAGATATTTTATTCATATGCTTAGAATTGGATATAGGAGGAGCTAGAAGAAGATCAAGTCAAAGATGAAGTTTGTTGAAGGAAGTTTTAGCTTTTCACATATTAAGACATTTGTAATTTGTTAAGTGTATACGAGGCTAATCTTATGATCCTTGCATTGCATGAACATGACCATTAACATGCATACATGATTTTACTAAAACATTAAAGTTGTTCATCTTTTAAAAAGAAGTTAATTTCTCATGGTTAAGTTTTCGGAAAAATAAAATATCATTGCTTTAATCGATTACATAAGGATATAATCGATTACCAGCTTCTCTTTGATTCTGGAAAAGTCATGAAGAACATTTTAATCAATTACTAGCTACTCGTAAACGATTACATAACACAAAATGTAAATTATAATTATTTGTCTTAATCGATCACCATTATATTGTAATCGATTACACATGTTCCTTTTTAAATATGCATGACTGCCTTAATCGATTACCACAATCAGTAATTGATTATATAGACTTATTCTAAAATTGTACATGTCTGTCTTAATCAATTACTACAATCAGTAATCGATTACATAAGCTTATTTCAAAACTGAACATGTCTGTTTTAATCGATTACAACTTGTGTTAATCAATTACATTGTTCGTTGTATTTTTCTAGATTGAGCTATGAATATTTTAATCGATTATCTGGAAGATTAATCGATTACATATGACAATTTAATTGATTATAATGACGATTTAATCGATTACATTCTGTTACAAAAGTTGGTTATAAATAGAATGTGAGTTTGTCTGAAAGATAGAACTCATGACTTCGAAATTTCAAAGTATTCACAAGTCTTCTCAAAGTTAGAAAGGATTTTCTGAGCTAGATAGTTTGTGTCCACCTTTTAAATATTCATAGTATATTGAAAGATTTCTTGGACAAAGTTTTCAAAGAAGTTTTTGGAGAGAAAGGTCTGAAATTGATTTCTGCATTTCAACTCTGATAGGTAAATCATATTCATTCATATTCATTAGATCATCAGGTTGTCTCTCTCTATTAACTCTTGTTGTAAATTCGTTTTTGAATTCTTGGTTGTTTGTAACTTTTGTAAAGGGTTCTATAAGCTTTTTCTAAAGTGAGTTTCTCTAGAGGGAAGAGTAAAGAAGGGTTCTCTATGTCTTGATCATTAGAAACCTATAGGGTTTAGATTTATGTTTCTTATCTAGGGTTTATAAAGGTGATCAGTTGTAAAAGCTTGTGAAGAACATAATTTGATTTAGTGGAACTCTAATTTAGTGTTTGTTGGAAGAAACTGGATGTAGCCTCTATATTGAGAGGTGAACCAGTATAAGATCTTGTGTTGATCTCTATTCCTTAATCTCTTCTTGTTATCTTAATTTGTGATTCTTTTAGTAAAATCTTTTATTACTCAACAAGTGAAGTTTTTAGCAATTGTATTATTGAAATGAGTGGTTTGATTGATTGAAACATTCTTATTATGATAAAGATCTTAAATCCATTGTTTGTTTGAAAAAGAGTTTTTAAAAACTTTGTTTTAACCAATTCACTCTCCTCTTAATTATTGTGTGTGTTCACTATTGTTTACACTTAGTGTAGGATTTTAATACTCTTCTATGATATCTATCGATGAATTAACATTACAATTTCAAAAGATTTTGATAGTGTATTTAAATTTAAAATTCATTAACTTAAAACCTAACTTAAGAATAAAGAATATCTCTCACATCTTTAACTAATTATAGTAAGATTCACCATTACTTGTGTAGGGTTTATTGATTTCATATGTATTTTGTTTTCTCTAACAATACATGATTATTATAAGATACAAATTTCTTTCTACATAGTATAAAATTGCTCCATTAAGATGAGGAGATCTAATTATGTTAGTTGAGCATAATACAGAATTTATTATAAATTCTAATATTTATCTTTGATTTTTACGAATAAAAAAGACTTACTCTGTTGGTTGGCAAGCTCAGACCTTGTCAAGTTCTACCATTTTGAATTTTCATAATTAGTAATTGACATTGTGATATAATTATGATATACAAAACAAGAGTAGGTTCTCAAATTCAAGACATTTTTTTAATTTGTAAAAATCAAAGATATGAACTAAAATATTTATAATAATTCACACATCATATTTAACTAATTACTCTATTTCAAAATGGATTAGTGGTTTATCCTAAAGACGGAATTTTGAATAATGGATTAAGAAACCTTGTGGTCACAATAAATGGACGAATAATCATTCAATCTTTTTTTTTATAATCTTGTTATTAATACAAAATATCTATCAATTTTATTAATAATTAATCTCTGTCAAAAAAAATCTATCTAACCACTTTTAATAAATTTTTCCTCTTCCAATTATGTTATTTTCATTCCCAATACTCAAAAGAACTAAATCCAATACCACTTGAACCAACTTGTTTGTAATTATTCATTCATTTAAGAGTAACGTATAATAACCTTTGTATTCAAGGTCACTTGATAATTTTTCCAATTAAATATTTTTTTCTTCTACCAAAATATCCCTACAAATTGTTAAAATTGATTTTCATGATGATTATTCTTTTTATCGTGTACAAGATTTTAGACATTATTCATGGGGCACGGTTTGCGTAAAAATGGAAGATTACACATAAAGCGTGATAATTTAACATATTTACAGCCACAAATGAAAACTTGTTCAATGTCCACTCCCTCCAATCCTCTCTCCTGTCTCCTACCACAACCTCAACAAACCAAAAAGACATACTTCAAATCACAGACAACACTGCTGGGGCCAATATCCTATCTTTTTTCACCCAAAAAATGGGGTATTAGAGAAAAGAATTACAATGAAGAGAAGGCTAAAATTAAAAAATAGACTTCTTTATCAAATTTCCTTTCCATAGTAAAAATTGGCATTTCTAAAGTAGTCATCTGCCGTTATTGTTTTTCATTGTTTAAATGCAATGACCCGTCCCTCATCAACGTTAGGCTCAGACTGGCAAACCTCTCTCGCGAATACTGCCTTGATGCTTTTCTCCAATCTGTGCCAGCCTTCATCATTGTAGCAAATTCGTCGTAACTTATCCTTCCATCCTGCAATTTCATGAGGACAAAAGATTAAAGGAAGGGTCCAAATAAGAGTATAATTACAACAATTTTTATATTTAAGACACACTTAGGGTCCATTTGATTCATTAAAATTATAGTACTGACAAGAACAAAACAGGACAAAAACAAAGTTATAGGACAATTTTTTTATCCAATACCATTTGACAAAAAATGGACAACACAAGTAAAATAATATAAAATTTACTAAAACACCTAATATTAATTATCTTAATACAATTCATATCAAATTTAACGAGTTTACCAAAATAAAAAAGAGAGATTAGAATAAAAAAATCTGGTGTTTCCATTTTAAAATGATTATGTTGATTATTTACTATCTTTTTCGGTTATTAAAATGATATATATATATATATATATATATATATTTTAATACTTTGTACTTAGGACAAAAAGTTGTCCCGTGATTTTCTGAGTAACAAAAAGTCTTCATCGGTTTGATTTGTGTTGTCCCCTAATATTTTTTAAATCAAACAAGGAACCAAAATATTTGTTCTGTCCAGTGACATAATTTTTTACGAATTGAACAGACCTAAGTTCACTATGCAGCACCATATAGGTGCAGAACACCCAATGATGGAAGGAGAACCCAGAAGGGTTAAAGAATGCAGAAATGACTATAATAAGCACATAAAAAAATATCGAGTAACAAAACATTGTGACAAATATCTACTATTTATGTATAACCACAGAAAAAAAATAAACTAAAAAGAAATTGATCTAAAAGGTAGAAATGGACTGACCTTGTCTGTGTCCACATCATGCATAATTGCACTGACAACTTCTTCACTGTTTGTGTCAAGATCATCAGATAAGGCACTACGCAGCTCCTCAATCTCAATATACTCACTTTTGTTCTGATCAAAAAATTGGAAGGCTTTGCGAAGATGCTCATCATTTCCCATCTTTCTCAGATGAACAGAAATGGCTACAAACTCTCCATAATCTAGGTGCCCATCCCCATCTACATCACCCTGTGAAAGCAGCTCCCAAATGTTAGGAGTGAACAAGACAACCTTCTAAGGGCATGTGTGTTATACAATGATCTAACAGAAATTATACAACCATGCAGCACTTTTAACTGTGAAGCTTCTTTTAAGGAAGAACAGAAATGGCACTGAAGGAAGAAATGAATTAAGAATGCCTGCTTGTGGCATTTTTTAGTTAAGCATACCCAGTTAAAGAACCAGTAACCTATTGGTGTTTGCAAATTAACTAATACAGTTATACAAAGATCCAAGTTTGCATTTAGTTCACATATTAAAAAGAAATTTCGCTGAAAAAAAAAAAATAAAAGACCTCAATCTTATATAAAGGTACTTATTTTTTAAATATCAGCTGTGGAATAAAGGTTCAAGATAAAAAGTAATAGTAATACTCACAGCTTCCATAAGAGCTTGGACATCTGATTCGGGAACTTGATGACCAAGTTTATGCAACCCTACTCGTAATTCATCAATGTTAATCTTGCCTCTGTTGTTTGTATCCATAAGCTGGAATCCCTCTTTTAGCCCAGCAGCTTCTTCTACTGTCAAATGCTCAGCAATCACCTATTCACATGAAATATCAATCATCAAGAAAAAATTAGTAACTCATGAATTAGAATGGTTATTACATGGATTAACATTTCACGGATGATTGCTGAAGTGCCAAGTGGTATTCAAATATTGTTCAGAACATTACCCTTAAAGCTCTTTTCTTAAGCTTGTTCATTACAGAAAATTGCTTGAGCCTTGCTCTAACAGTTTCTCCTAAGGAAACATTGGGAGCTTTCTTTGCGTTTTGTAACCATGGATGATCTGCATTTAGTGAACAATTAATGTTACAATTATTTCAACATTGCAAAATTTAAAGGGAAAAAAGAACAAGACGCTAAGCAGAAATGTCAAGCAAAATCTACACTTTTATTCATCTCTCAAGATTCTACATGCACAGCATGTTACCTAACACTTCCTGTGCAGTAAGCCGCCGCCTCGGGTCAGGATCTAACATCTTCTTCACAAGGTCTTTTGCATTATCAGAAACTTTTGGCCATGGATCCCTTTTGAAATCAACAACAGATCGTATGATTGCTTGTGCAACTCCTTGCTCAGTTTCTTCATTTTACCAAAGAGGAAGAGACAGAAAATTAGAAAATCAAACTAATCAGATACAAAAAGTAACAATAATGAAGAAATAGCACTGAAGTGAAGGGGAAGAGTGAACAATTAAATTTATTAAATCTCCCCCCCCCCCCTCCTTCCAATGCTGAACATAAAAATGCAAATACAGTCTAAGAAAAAGGTGAAACACCAGAATGAAACCATATACATAAGAACAAAACATCTTTAATCACACAACAGAGAGCATTGCCGATGAATCCCAGGGAATAACATCCCTTCCAGTAATGGAATTAGCCATCTAAGCATCTCATATTTGTATGACAGGCCATGCAAATAAGTCCAAGTTCATGAATCAATAATACTACAATTTCTCGTTACTATGAGTATTAACATATTACAGTACATTGGTTGCATGAACTCCAGAATGACTTAAAAGTCAGCCATTTAAGACCTCAGTCTTTGAAAAACTTAGAAACATCGTCATTCATAAAACAAAACTAACCTGCCCAAAATGGCGGAACACCACAAAGTAAGATGTATAGAATTACTCCAGCACTCCAGATGTCCACTTCTGGCCCATAATTTCTCTTCAAAACCTCAGGAGCCATGTAATATGGACTTCCAACTATCTCATTAAATCTGTCCCCTGGCAAAAATGGCAAACTTTGAGTCAACTATAAATCAATATAAGCAGCATTGCAGCAATGCAATGAAAATCAAGCAACAACATTCATCAATTAAACCACCAACCAAAAGCATTACCTGGTTTAAAGAACACCGACAACCCAAAATCTATAGCCTTCAGAGCTGCGGTTTCCTTTTTATTTGCAAACAAAAAGTTCTCTGGCTTGAGATCCCTATGCATCACACCTTGCTTGTGGCACATCTGCAACACAACAACAAACAAAACCACAATTCAATAACTATTTCACAAAGGTACACACTGGGGTAAAAAAAGAGCAAAGATTCCCCATAGCACACAAACTGAAAAAGAAAAAAAACACACACACAACACCAAACTTACTAAATTCAAAAATAAAAGAAAATCACTTTTTTTTTTTAACAAAAAAAGACAGAACCTCATAAAATAGCTCATAAACCCCAACAACAACAAAGTAAACACCAATTAATAACCTATACCCCATCAATCCTCACTATGAAAAACTACTACACAATAAATACAGTATACCCAAGCAATCAGCTCATTAAATAAAAACTCCCCAACCCCAAAAGACATTCTAACTTCTTTTTTTGTCACAGGTAACCTCCACGAGAGACAATCCTCTTCAAGTTAAACCATTACGAGCAGTAAAGATCTCCTTCCAAATATTTATCGCAGCCTACCTACCCAGGACTCAAACTCGAAACCACTAGTTAATCTGGAAGACATTTCAACTTCATTTTTTTCCCTTATTCTTCTTTCATAACCTGATTTCAATTTTCAGTTTTTTCACACAAATTCAAATCCAACAAACTGAAAAAACCACAGATCAAGGCAGCAGATCGAACCTGAACAACTTCGACGATGGTCTTGGTGACGGCGGCGGCGGCGCGTTCGGTGTAGTGGCCTCGCGCCACGATGCGGTCGAAGAGCTCCCCGCCCTCGCAGAGCTCCATGACGAGATGCACGGCATTGTCGTCCTCGTAGGTGTCCTTCAAGGTCACGATGTTCGGGTGCTGCGGCAAGTGGCGCATGATCTCCACCTCCCTCCTCACGTCATCGATGTCTATCGCCGTCCGAAGCTTCTTCTTCGAGATCGACTTGCACGCCAGCTCCTCCCCCGTCTCCTTGTCCGTACAGAGGTAGGTTATCCCGAACTCGCCGCGGCCCAGCTCGCGGCCCAGCTCGTAGCGGGCCTCGATCTCGCGGCCCGTCGGGGACTTCAGAACGGTGAGCTTCGACCCGTTCGCGGCGGCGGCGTTAAAACCGTAATCGATCGCGAAGGGGTTTTCCTTTTTTACTTTTTTGCCCTTCTTTTTGGCCGTTTCATCCGTGGACGGCGTCGCGCAGCAGTTTCCCATGTTCGGGGGCTACGAGGTTTCGCAGATCTGAGAAAAATGGAAACGCTTTCTTTCTTTTCCCCAAAAAAAAAAAAGGAGGAAATTAAATTAATAAGAAGAAAAAGGAAATGAGAAATTAAAACGCGTGGGACGGGAGTGAAATGGAGGGTGGAATTATCATTTATGTATGTATGAGAAGGGTTTTGGGGATGGAATTGATGATGAATTTTAGCGCGTGTTTGGAAGCATCATGGAGGAAAGGGGAAGGAACGCAACGTAACTCAGAGGGTCAAACTTGTTTCGCAGAGACTTCGTCTTCCTATATTATTTTTATTATTATTAATGGAAATAAATATATTTTCGCGCATGTGTGATGTGTGCGTTTGTATTTATGTTATAATCTCATCTCGTATTTTAACGAATATGAATATTAGTTTGAGATAAATAAAAAAATATTTTTATTATATTATTGCATTTTTGTTGTGTTGAATTAAATATATTGTAACAATTTTTTCTTATTATATATTATAACTATATAATATATATAGTAGAATTACTTAATAAAATAAATTATTAAAAATTAATTACTAAATTGTAATATGAACTTGAATGTTTTGAATAAGAATAAAATGAGTATATTTTTATGCTTCTATTATTTATCATCATTTATAATAAAAATTATAAATAAATAATATAATTGTTTGTATATATTTTTCTAACTCAATAAATTCTATCACAAATATCTAATATCAATTTTCAAAAAAATTCTCTATTGTTAATTTTTTTTATTTCATTATTTAATTCTTGGTACTTCTTTTTCTTTTTT
>PYAF01001441.1:653910-692539 GCA_007407185.1 Glycine tomentella
CTCCCAAGGATAATTCTTTTCTGGTGTGACAGATCAGTCTAAGCTGCAGCCACAGAGCATACTAAGAAAGAACCTTGGCTCTGATACCACTGTTAATAAACGGGGATTCCATCGGACAGAACAATAACAACAGATAAAGGAAATTGAAAGCGATAAATGGACACAAATATTTTACGTGGGAAAACCCTGAGGTAAAAAATCCACGGACAAGAGTAGAAAAATTTCACTATGGGAACTCCAACACTACAACCTCCCTTTTATCACAAGGAGAGAACAATTTTATCTCTCTCTTGAACTAGGGAATACTCCTCACAAAATTATACTCAAGAATAATATTATAACAAATAATATTATAAAAGAAGAGAAGAAGATTTTGGTGTGTATAAAATGGGTGGAGGGGGTATGCTTTTATAGCCCCCCACCCTTGGTTCCTTGGAGAAACCCACCGATGTGGGACTCCTGAACCAACATTGCTAAAAGTTAAAATTATAAAGGTTTTGTCTAATTGATCCCAAGTGAAAATGGGATTGAACAATCCCACCTTTATTGACCATGAAAATGAGAATAGATTTCTGATATATGATGAAGTATACTTGAATATTATTGCACTTGTCTTGAAATGAGGTATATCGTTAGTTTAGTAATTGTCTCATATTGTTGTGACTTGTGAACATGACATTTTGATAAATAAATAAATAAAATATTTTTCTGTGCACAAAGAGGAAAGACAGAGATACGATAGAGAAAAAGTGACAAATGTGACAAATAGATAACAAGAGATAAGATGAAAAAGATAGATAAAGAAAATACAAGGTGGATGCAAAATTGATGTTACAATCCAGTTCCTATCAGAAATTTATTTTGCCCTTGCACCCATAACAAGGAGAATGTAGAAAGTCCCAGCTACAAAACATGTAAACATTAGGACATCTCCATGATGAAATCTTGACTCTTGACCGTACATATGTCAATCCATAAGATTAATTGTAGCAGTAGGTGGATGATTTCAATGATCTCTCAATCTCATATTTTTTTTGGGGGGGTAAATTCAGTGATATCCTTTTGGTTAGTTGATTGAATTTACCAAAACATGACGTTTCATCTTATCATATGTCATGTTCACATTTAACAAAGTGTCCTATGTCGCCCGGCAACCAATCCTTTTCTACAGTAGCAATGATGAAAAATGCCTACCACTGCTGATTCATGTTGATCCAAGTGAAGATGTAATGTTGATTGTCCACTAATGTTAATAATCCTCATTTTAATGAATCTTGATATAAGAAATTTCTGCATTAATTGGATTACTGACATGTGTGAATATTATAGGGAGATCATTGGCCAAGAGAAAAGACGGATGATGAAATTTATCGTGCGAGTGAACTTTTAAACAAGTTCTTGAAATTATATGAGTTAGATATTTTAGTCTCTTGAGATTTTTTTTTTGAAAAAAAAAACTCTTTATTAGTCTCTTAATTTACAAAAAAAAAAATCATTTATTTTAATCTTTTTTCACATTAATTTTTACTGTTGTTCGACCTTACTTAAAAAGGACTGAAATGAATGTTACTTTTGCATAGTTAGGAGTTGATAGAAAACTTCTAAAATCTAAAAGATTAAAATATTCAGTAAATAGTAGAATGTGTAGGACGTATTTACCAATTTACTCATTAATGGAGGATAGATCTTTTGCAAACTGTTTATATTAATTGTAATGGGAAAACACCAATCGAAATCTAGTTTGAAGCAAATAAAATTTTTGTCTTAAAGTTTATAAGGAGAAAAATACTTTGATTCAAAGTTTAATCGAGAGATAAGTAAAGATTGGTTAAGAATTATTTCCGCTAAAGATGTGAAACAACTAGATTTTCTCCTTCCTTATCATTAGCAGATTTTGCACTAGCAAATATCAGAGGCCATCTGGGCAGAAGAATCTGTAGCATACTGCATCATTTTTATATTTAGTTATATTATTGATAAAATCTTTTATTTTTTCTTACAACATTATATTTCTCTTTATCACATTATCTATCTTTATATCTCGCTTCTCTCTTTTCCCTTCTTATCTTCCCTTCTGTCATATAAAGATTGTACTTATTCATTATACAATTTCTCATATTTGGAGGCTCTATCACTTACTATACAGGTGACAGAAAAAATAGTTAACTTGTGTAGCTTTAATTTGACGTGTATTTAAGGTTAGCTTGAACTAATTGAGCACATCTTGTATTCCAAATTTAGTGAGGTTCTATCATTGCTTATCAAATAAAAAATATTTGAACGCTGTAAAGCCAAATTATCAGAGTCAAGGTAAAGGGTATATAATCGAAACGAAATACTGTTTCAAAAGCTAAACTGATGTTGCAGGAAAAGAGTAGTAGTGTAGAAAAAGGAATTTAAAGGATTCTGAATTTCTTATTATGCCAATTAACAAATTACAACGTCGTTATATAGAGGAGTTGTTAGAAGGAAATAAAATAAAAGCACTTTTGGAGAAATAACCAATAATGAATAGAAAAGATTCATATATATATATAATATCAAAATAGATACATCAGGGTATGAAGATTATGTCTAAACCTGCAGAGAAATTAGTTGCTCATGATATTGTATACAAGATCAAAAGATGAAATGATAAAGGATGCAACCCACGATTACTTTGATGTCGATCTCTGCAGTTCCAGCATGATTTTTTCTCTCTTCCCTGTCTTCCTCTCGCTATCTCTGGCTTCTATTTTGTTTTTCTGATGCTCTCCCCTGGTTTTATCTTCTGTTGGAGCCTTTGATCCAAGCGGTGTCAAACTAGTTTTGCTGGTCCAGGCGAGTAGATAACTTCAAGTTGAAGGAATGTCACTCGCTCAGGCGAGTGATTGCTAGCCGAGGCGAGTTCACCCTAAAACTTCCTTGTTCTGCATGCAGGCTCGCCCAAGCGAGATCTGATTAGTCCAAGCGAGTAACAGAGGACTTCACTACTTCATAATGACCCTCAACACTCTTTAGCTTGGCTCTATTTCTTTTTCAAACAAATCACCATCAAAATGTAAGAGAGGCATGGATGAATCGCCTATATTGTAAACAAAAACACTTATAAATATACAACATATAAAATAACTAGAATTAAGGAAAATTTATAAGAAAACTATTAAAATCAAAAGATAAGTGCTAACATTCTAATCCCAAAAATAACTAAATATGACACTTATCATAGTCCACTCCAATTGTTTGAGTAAGCCTTGGGCTACAATACGAGTTTTATGCCTATCAATTGTGCCATCCGAATTAAACTTTATTTTATACACCCAACGAGTTCCAATAGCCTTTTTACCGTTGGGAAATTTAACAATACTACAAGTGTGATTCTCAACAAGAGCCCGAAGCTCTTCATTCATAGCCTTTACCAAACTTCGTGAGAATTTTGATATGTGCCTAGCACATGATGTTTCCAAGCTTAATCAAGCCATTAAATGCATCATTTTACATGATAATAGCTTCCATTTGGTGTGAATATGACGCATATGCTTTAATGATATAATTTGGTCAAGATTGAAGTGTTTTAGCAGGAAAAATGAGCAAAATGAGAAGCAGAGAAGATCAACAGAAACCATGGCGCGACCAGCGCCGTTATTCGCACCATCCGCGCCATAGTTCCCAGTTGGCGCCATCCGCGCGAAACTCCACGCGGTCCGCGTGGTAACTACTCTGGAAATGGGAATTTCTCTGGAAGTTGGCGCGACCCGCGCCAAGACCCACGCCGTCAGCGCCATTGAAGAAAGTAATGGCGCGGCCAGCGCCAAACTCCATGCGATCCGCGCCAGGCTTTAAAACTGCTTTTCTGCAATGCTGTCAAGGGCTAACTTGGGGATTTCACTTCCCCAAGTATAAATAGCAACAACCACTTCAGTTCTGGGCACCTTTGGACGAAAATATTCACCAAGGAAGGAAGAAGAAGGCTTGGAAGTTGAAGGCTAGGGCTTGGGTGTGAGGGGAAGAGGGTTCTTCCCTCTTCCCGTCCTCTCCTTGCTTACATTTCTACATTCATGCTTCTTTTTGGTTATACCAAGGCCATCCTTGTTAGGTTTGGCTAGTTCCTGTTGTATTTAGGACAAGCATTTAATGTGACTTACATTTGGATTGGATTGTAATTAATGTTCATTAATGCTATGCTATTTCATTACACTTTGTTTAAATGCTTCCTTCTCTTTTCTAGACTTGATCAACCTAGTTAAGGGTTTAGAGCTAGGGTTCACAATAGGAATATTGGGGCTCCAGTCTTGGAACCAAGTGTGGTGACTTGCTAACATCACCTAGGGATAGGGATGGGTGCTCGCAATCTTATAGTGCATCGCTTAATGCTTAACCTAATAAAATATCACTAAGGAATTAGGATATGAAAAAGGGTTAAAGGGTTAATGTCACTAAGGAATTAGGGCTTAACTAGTAATGAATGAGGATGCATGATTGAGTAGGTAGTATAAATGGATGTTGAAATCAATCCATGAAGAATGCTAGGAGTATTGAATGTGGGTTCCCTGGTTACTTAAGGTTGCGTTTGGTATAACCGCTACTTATCTTGTATATAATGCTTTATATTTATGTCTATGTTACCATTAGCTTTTACATTTCCCTTACCCAACAATTAATTCTATGTTATCTTTTGCCATCCAACCCTAATGATACGAGTGATGATTTAATTGGCCAACAATCCTTGTGGGACGATATCTTTACTTATCTCTTTATTACTTGTACGACCGGTATACTTGCCGAGTCCGCAACAAATTTGCTTCATGAAAATCTTTTGGCTCATGCACACTAGATATAGTAGAGAGAAATGTTGAATGATTTGAGGAGAACTGATGATAGGTGATATACTTGGAAACTGGATGACACATTGAGTAAGTCATTGTTACCTCTGTTATGTAAAATTTGACTAAGTTGTGAAAGTTATGTTTCAATGGACTGGTCTTGAAAGGAGTAGAGGAGTTCATTCGAAAGCAATCAAAATACGATCTAAAATTCGAGAAGTAGGTTATGTAATAGAAGGGAGTTATTTCGATTAGGATTGATAATTTCGATAATTTCATTCAGGCACTTGAGATTGGAAAGCGTTGAGAAACAAAGTATTTTTCGACAATCGAAATACCAATTGACACGGTTGCGGAGAAGTTATATGAAGACAATTACTAGTATCAAATCAATGTATTTAGAAATATCATTGTACACGTGTCAAAATCATATAATTCGACTATTAATATTAGAAGTCTATAAATAAAATTGTTGACTGCTAATTTTTGGGGGTTGAAACACTATCACTTAATTCCTCAAACACCAACAATGTCTACCATCGAAAATGGGCTACACGTTCAACAAGTCAACGTGTATGTATTTAATTCCCGTCGTTTATGAATTCATGTCTATTTATTTTATTGCACGTTTATAAACTCTTTACTCTTTCCAATCTTCATTTCTTCTCAAAACTTTATTTTTTAATCCCTACTTTTATTATTATCGAAATTATTATAAAACTAATCATTAAATCGAAAACAATTTTATCAAAGTTTACTTATCTTCTTGTAAACCACTATATTTTGTATGAAAAATGGATATATTTATCGAAATTATAATTGTGATTTGTATTAAGTATTAAACAATTATCTGATAAGTTGAAAATTGTGAACTTGCTTGTTTAACCAAAAGAACTCATAATCGAAAATGGATTTTATGTCTCATATTTAAACATTTATTTGTCAATAGAATCATTTAGTGAAAATTTCTTTGTTGTTTCGAAAATACTTTTCTTATAAGGAATCGATACAATTTTCACGATTAACAGTAACAAAATCTTGTAAATTTAGTGGAGGTGCCTCGTTTCGAGCAGGATATTGACGATGATGAACATCTAGGAGCTCTAGAGTCACATGCTCGATTGTAACTAACTCACCTTGAATTCAATTAAATGAATCAACTTGGGAACAATCAGATGAAACTGCATTTGTGTTTAAAGGTGTATTGGCATATTCTGTATCTTTATCAATAAAGGCAAGACAAGTGGGTTTGTTGCATGTATCAATTGCAATGTCAGGAGAGTTTGGAGAGATAATTAACTCAGAATCTATCGGAATATTGTATGAAATAGGCAAAGGAAAAACATCATGCAAAGCATCTTCAGACTTGTTATAGTAAGACGTTGTTTCTACAAATTTAATATCTCTTGTAACAAACAATTTTCCAAAGTCAGGATGATAACATTGATATCCTTTCTTTGTTGATGAGTAGCCTAAGAAGACACATTTGGCAGCTTGTGGATCAAATTTATCTCAAAAAGGAATCTGCTTATGCACAAAACAAATGCCCCCAAATACCTTTAAGGGGAATGGACCAATAGATTTTCCCAACAAAACTTCAATAGGAGATTTAAAATGTAACACTTGACTTGGAAATTAATTAATAATATAAACAGATGTTAACACTCCTTGAGACCAAAATATATTTGGAACGTGCATTTGTATCATGAAGGAATGAGTTTTTTTTTTCCCAATAAGTCTCTATTCTTGTGTTCGGTAACTCCATTTTGTTGAGGAGTACCAACACAACTAATCTGATGCACTATGCCATGAGAATTTAAATATTGTGTCATGCTTTTAGACATGTATTTGATGTCATTATCGCAATGAAGGATTTGGATTTTGATAGAAAATTGATTTAAGACAAGCATGTGAAAATTCTTAAAAACATCCATAAACTAACTTTTAGATTTCAATAAATACACCCAAGTAAAATGATAGAAATTATCAACAAACGTAATAAAATATTTAAAATCATCAAAGGATTCAATGGTAGGGCCCCAAATATCAGAGTATACAAGTTCAAACATTTTATTATACTTAGATGAAGATGAAATAAATTATAATCTAGTAGACTTAGAAAAATGACAAGTATCACATGAGATAGATTCATTTTCAAAATGAGAAAATAATTTTGTAAGAGCATCTTTTTTATAGATGTGCTACATGTTGATGCCAGCAAGTGTAGTCTATCAAGGAAGGATAAAAAGGTAGCAATTGCATAACTCTTGGTGTTTAGAAAATTTCCTCAGATGTAGTAGAGTCTTTCTAAGAAGAATACTTCACCAATCGTCTTTTTTGGTGAAAAGGTCTTCAAAAAACACCATGTGCAAAAAAAAAAAAAGTCCCACAATTAAGTGTTTGGATGAGTTTTTGAACCGAGAGCAATTCAATATAAAAAAAAGGAACACACAAGGCCAAGTCATTAGTGAATAACTTAAGTTTTCCCTTCCCAATAAGAAGAATACCATATCCTTTCCCAACTCTTTAAGTGGTCATCCAACAATTAACAAATATCTAATCTTGACCTTGTCCAAGTTCTCACTTATTTATGTTTAATTCAAATTGAAATAACACATAAATTTAACATTTTAAATTAAAGGTAAATACATTATTATTATTTTATTCTATATTATTATTCACTTTGAAGAAACATGGCTATCCAATGTACTTCATTCCCTGGTCTAAGTCGTCTCCTCGTCTTGTATATTGATAGTTATCTAGCTAATCTTTTTACTGGTTCACTGATTATTTCAGAATTTTGATTTGATGTTAGGATTGAAAAGAGAATAATATATTTCTCTCTGAACCATTTAAGGTATCTGTATAGGCTCCTACAGATGAAAAAAATCTCACCTTGATTCATGTCAAAGTCAGACATGCATTTTAGAGCGTTAAGCATGCAATTACTTAGATGTTAATTAGAACGGTTATGCAACTCATAAGCTAAACAATTAATTATTTGTCTTCTGAGATATGATTTGAGAATTAACAACTAATTAGATTGATTTGTTGGGAGCAGTTTGGTAAACAATAATCTCATAATTTAGAGAATATATATATTATCAGTAGTACAAATGTAGGTGAGCACCTGGCACGGTTAGGTAAGGTGTGTGCATTTGCTAGTGATGGGAGGCAACTAATTCAAAGAAGCAATATATTAATGTACAAAAAAAAACACAAATAGTGTTTATTAACCAGCAGAATCAAATAAGCGTGTCACCACTTATCACATTCATTCAAACACTCCAATCACTTAAAAGCACTCCAATTGGTCCCTCACATAATATGACACATATGCCTCATCTTCAATTTTTTTTTTTCCCATCATAGTGCTGCTTACTGCAATCCATCTTGCACCCTTTAGCTACTTAAAAAAAGAAAAGGGGTTGTTATATAGAGTATGGCATATCTTATGCCCATAAATAATATTCTCCCATTCTGTTTTTGCTTTTATTTTATTTCTTCTCCTTTATGTCTAAAATGTGTTTCAAAAGTTGAAAATATGAAATATTGAACAGCTTATTAGAAGAAGGATTTTTTGGCAGGAGGTCTTCCAACTGCTCTCATGAGACTAGCAATCTCCAAAACCCTTGCCACTTTCGTTCCCCTTTTTGCCTCTGCTGATGCCCTTCTCTCCTCTGCTTTTCTATGAGCTTTTGCTATGTCGTTTTGCATTTTCTCCATTGCTCTTGCCCTTTTCTCCTCCAGCTTCCTCTGCACAATACATGAGATTTTTTTTGAACAAAAACGTAATAATAACTTTTTGTAGAGAACCATATGTTGTTCAATTTGTCAATGTTTTGTTTTCTACATGGCCAGGTAGTGTTGGTTAAAATTAACATGAAATCAAATAATTGGACAAGTTGGAACTTGGTGGGTAACATAATATTTTCACCTTTTTTTGATGTCAATGTAAAAGTAGCTAGCTACATTCAATAATAAGACAATAAATGCATACCATAGGAACCGCTTTTCACATATCATTATCCTACCAAAAGAATGTACCATTGTGGAAATTGATTGTTGGTGGATGATGTTTTAGGTTCAACTTTTCAAAGGACTCATATTTGCATGATCACGCCCGGGAAATGTGGAAAAACCCCATATATACGACAAAGATACAAAAGTGGCTGATCTAGCTAACACTAACACTATTGTTTGGAAAAAATGTAAACCATGTCCTATAATTTTCATTTTTTATTTTGTAATTAAACCCCTGTCTTATTTTGGGTGGAGCAAAGATTGAGATACAAGAGTAACAAATTTAATAAATGATGTGACAAAAAGCAAGAACATAATAGATTATCGTATTTTTTTTTTATAGATTATTCTCCTATATTAGTTGTTGATAAGAAAATCATTAATTGTGTGCACTTACACATGTATAACTACAAATCACTAAAATTACTCACAGCAAAATCTGTAAATAAAGTTATATGTATTTATATATTACAGTATTTTTAGCTTGGATCTTAAATCACCTTTTAGTAAATTGTCAAATAAAATTGAAGATTTTTTCTATTTTTTCTGTTAGTGGTAGATTTCATTTTGAGATCTTAAAGATAAAAAGAATAAAAAAAAATTGAACAATGTGCATATCTTTATAATTCTTCTATAAGAACTCATTTTTCATCTTATAGATTTTTTTCGCCTCTTTTATTAAAAGAATTAGTGAAGATCAAATCTTAAATTCAAATTTTTTACTCAAAATCTAACACTAGAAATACTTTAAATATTCTTTAGAATAGTTAATATAAGGAAAAATAGTAAAGAAATGAAGATTCACTTTGAATCTAGACTGACTTGTTCATTTATTGCTGGTTTTCTTTCCCTCTTTTTTGTGGTTCCCCAACAACCAAGGGAAAATAATTCCCCACCTTTTCTTCTTTATATAAATCATCCATAAGAATAATAATCATTCAATAATAATGACACAATCATCCCTACAATCACTCACTAGCCAATCTCATTGTCTTTAATTTCACAGTTAACATGGTCAGTAGAGATATAAGATTAATTTAATAATTTAAAAATAATGAACGAAGAAGAAAAAATAATTATGTATTTGAATCCTTCAATTAATATTTTTTTAAAAAACTAATAAATTAATATTTTTTTAATAAAAAAACTGATGTATTGATTGGATAAACTGTCAATCAATTCAACTGCTCTGTTTTTTAGAGTAATCATAAGCTCAAAGAAATCCAATCAACCCACTAAGACTAATCACCACAAACATAAAGAGAAAAAAAAACCACGAAGATCAACATGCAAGTAACTGAAGTAAGTAACACCTTGAGAAGAAGACAAAACGTTAGTTACCTCAACTTTCTTCATCCAAGAGGAAGCTTTCTGAACCTGCTCGCTCTCCCACCCATTGGTCACAGCGTCTTCTCTCTTGAATCTGTTGTTAATCTTCGCAACCTTAGCGTTCTGCCACGCCGATATCTTGGCATCAACCTCATCCTTCTTCACCCGCTGCACCGACACGTGCTCCTCACGTGCACCGCCGCCACCCCTTACTCCCTGAGACGACGACGTTGGAACCGGATCCAGAGGGTGGTTATCCGGCACGATCGCCAAAGGGTTCGTCTCTTCCATCAAGTCCTCTTCTCTGATCCTCCCCAACAAGCTGTTACTATTATTGTTTTCGTTCATGGGACTTCTGTTGTTGTTGATGTTGTTGTTGTTGTTGCTGTTGTTGTTGTTGTCGTGGTCGATGCTGGACCCTGCGAGAACCAGAGCGCTGAACTCTCTGCTCATGCTGAAGTTCTCGCTGGAGGAAGCGCCGCCTTCTGAAGCTACGGAGAGAGAACTTGACCTGTGGGTATGCACTGTCTCCCAGGCTCTTCCACGTGGAGGCGGCGGGCTTAACGCGTGGATTTCTCTGATTTCAGTGATGTGTTCATCTTCTTCTTCTGATCCGTGGGTGGTGGAACCGATGATTGTTGTTGGGTTGTTGTTCATGGCGTGTTTTTAATTTATGTTAGTAGTAGTGAGTGGAGAAAGGAAGGTGAAGGGAAAGTGGTGTAGAAGAGACAACCAAAGTGCAAGAAAGAGTTTTTGGTTGGTTTTTTCATTCGATGATCGAGCGAGCATAGGTGTCTGTGTGTGTGTGAAAGTGTGTGCTTTTGTTTTTGTGAGGTTGTTATTAATGAATGAGAATGGAGGGGTGAGTGTAGACCACTCATGATAGAGATGGGGTCCTGAGAAATGCAAATTCTAAGAAGTTTAAAGTGCTTTCAATTAAGAGTTTTTTATACATGAAATATAAAGTTTTTTTTGTAGAGAAACTTTTAAAAATATTTTTAACTTTGTATTCAAACTCATCCACTGCATCTAAGCCTTCAAATGAACGAATATAATACACTAAAATAAAGGGTAGTGTAGGTTTAGTTTCTGATGAAAGCAAAATATTTTCTGAGAAATAATATATAATTTTCTTATGGCTTTATTTTGTGGGAATAAAAGTTTTTCTTTGCTTGGTGAGTCCTTGCCCTTTCGTGTATTTCTATTCTTGGAGAGGCATGTTTACTTTCTTTTTCTTCTTAATCTCTCCTCGTTCCTTGGTAAAGTGTATAGCAACTCATTTAACTTGCAACTTGTGTGGACTGTGGATGGAGACTGGACACATTGAGAGCCTATTTAAAAGTGGGACTCCCAACATTAAATGAGTTATAATAACAGACTAACCAACAAGTTTTTTTAAAAAAAAATGTAAAAATTTTATTGCTAATGATCCAATTTAATGTAAAAGTGTAAAACATAAAACTAAATAAAAAAAAGCAAATGAGGCTTTGTTATTTAATTTTTTCTTTGAGGGTGCATTTGACACGTGAAATTGGAAGTGCAATGATGGCAACGGGGCGGGGCGAGGGCGGGTATTACATTCCCCGCCCCTGCCCCCATTTCCCGTCGGGTTTTAAAACTCATCCTCATCCCCGCCCCGCCCAGCTCCCGCTATTTCACTAAAATTTAAAAAATAAAAAAATTAATATAATTTTTTTTTGAAAAATCGGATAAAAAGTTAATTATGTAACCAAAAAATAATAATAACAAACTTACATTTAAAATATGGGATTATAATTTTAAAATTACAAAACAAAATTAATCAATTCAATTAAAAAAATTAGAAAATAATATATATTTTTTTTTAATATTATTTATTACGAGGCGGGGAGCGGGGGTGGGAGCGGGTATCAGTAACCCTATACCTGCCCCCGTCCCCGCTTTTGGCTACCGGGAAAAATCTGAACTCGAACCCGAACCTGAAAAATTCGATTTTTTTCCATTAAAATCGGGACGGATTCGGACGGGTACCCATAGGTTCGGGTCCTGTTGTCATGCCTAATCAGAATTGGAATTGTACATGTAGTGTGTAGAATTACAATCTTAATTCCAATTCTATTAGAATTGAAATTATTTTAAAATTTCAATGGCAGTGGACTGGTGATAATAATGACAATATTAATAAAAATATTGAGTGAAAGGTTAAACAAGTGATGTTAACAATAATTAATTAGTGATAGTAAAAGTGCTAATGACAATATTGATAAAAAAGACATAAGAATGGTGGTGACAACAATAAAAATAGGATGATAGGGATAATAAAATTTACCTCTAATTTAAATATCAGAAATAACTCTAAAAATGAAAGTAAAACTATAAAAAGACGCATGATCTTTTCATAATAAGGTGAATGCCAAGTTAAGAATCACTCTATCTAAATTTGTCTAATTAAAGTCCTTGCTATCATAGAATTTTTTTAAGAGGTATATATATAGATATATTTCATAAGGATACTTATGTTTTATACAATTATACTTGTATTTAGGATGGGCCACCTAGAGCTCAACCAATAAAGGTCCCCCAAGAGCCTTTGATCTTGGAAGTGATGTGTGAAAGTATAAATAAAATATTGATTATAAGATGTAACTCTATACATTTCGCGGTTAAGAACAACACAAATTGTAATATATTTAATTTAACACTGATAATGGTAAACAGTTTGTTTTAGTGAAGAATAAAGTTGAATCTTTGTTTGTTACTAAATCTTTTTTCCCTCTATAAGTCCAACTCTAGTGCTTGCACTTTTTATTTAGCAAATAGTAAATGGAAACCATGGCAAAGAGAATATAGATACAAAGCCAGGGGCACAACAGAAATTAACATGAAGCTTTTAATTATTTTCCTTCCATGTTAAATTAATTGTGATGTCGGCTAGAAGTTATGAGTGACCCTCCCATATATTATAGTACGAAAATAGACAATTCAAATTTTACACGTGTTGTGAACAAAACTTGAACACAGGTGGATTTTTCGTACGTGGCAACAAATAATAGGTATTGAGTGTATCAGTGTACGTAGCTACGTATATTTCCTCCATGCAACTAATGACATCAAAGTTTTTTTTTTTTTCATTTCTGATTACGCCACGTGTGCGGTTCCACTTACCCATTGCTCTTGTGGCCTATCAAATCCAAATGCCCACGCCTCACGTTGCTATTAGCCTATTGTATTAAAATCTTATTTGAATGGAATGTCAACATCATTAAACTATATATTATTTATTATCAAGAAGACAAAATCGTTTAATTAATATTATATATAGTTATTGTATTTATATATCTACAAAAGTTCACTCTTTTATGATCTATGAACATATAACTATTTAGTCAGTCAAAATAAATAATAGAATAGTGATTTTCAGGACTGAGTTATCTGGTTGATTTTTCTCATCCCAAATATTTTGCTAATTAACCCTCCAAGCTGATGTTATAGGTGTTTAACTTATTCGTGTTCATTGTGTCCTTTCTCTTTTTTAATTTCTTCATGTATGAAAAAATTACTATTTGGTGATATCCTAAACGATTAATATTATTATAAAATGATAGTATACAAAGTTTAACACTGAAGTCACTGAGTAACAAATCACATTAAAACTGTATAAACTAAAACGTACAGTTTCATATGTCTCAAAAGTTCATAGAGGTAATAATAACCATCATTTATAACTCAAGATACATATAACAATATAAAAGTCAATAATACATGCAATAAATTGAAATGATTATAAAATAATAGTTCAATTTTTATAATGTAGGGAGATAAGGCTTCCTATTCAATATATAAGAACCCCTTCAGACAGAATTTATTATAATTTATTTTGTTATGTGGACAACAGAAAATTGTTGTTATATAAAAATATTAAATAAAAGTTAAAGAATTAAAATGATTAATTGGTGGGCTTTAATTAATCTACCACTAAAATGCTAACACTGACTTTTTAAATCAGAATAGTAAGTAGGATTTATCATTAGATGTAATGGGAGTGTGAAAAGGATACAAGGGTAGAACAGTGACGTGGGTCATGTCACTCAATAACAAACAAATTTAGGTACGTGACTTGGAAGGAACTCGGTTGTATATTAATAGCGACAATAGAACTTGTTTGGTTGAAGTTGGTGATGAATAAAATTACACTTTTAGTTGTTTATTATATATATATATATATATATATATATATATATATATATATATATATATATAGATAGATAGATAGATAGATATGTCTGTGTGTTTGGTCATATCATGCATGGAGGACATTTTCAAATTGGGTTCTATCTTTAAAAATATGAAAACAATTATTTTGAAGAGTCAAAAATGTGTGAGGACTGGAACATAAATAAGGTGAGATCTAGTTCTGTCATTAGAAGGTTAGAGAAATTTGCTTCTGATATCCGCGAGCCATAATTTTTTTTTTTTTTGTTAAATCAGGATATTTTTCAATAAAGTTAATAATTAAGAAACAATATTATTTTCCAATCAAATCATACCATATTAGTGAGTTATAATTTTATTTAAGAAAAAATGTTTTGTAATATTAACATTATGTTTTATTTAATTTACATATATTAAAAACATTTTTCTATTAAAATTTAGTACTTGTGAAAAATAAGGTAATCATTTTTTATATTTAATTGAATGTTTATTGTGTACCTATGTTCAACGTAAACTTTTTATTATCCTTGACACAAATTTGATAATAATTAAGTAGTTTATGTGCTGTTTGCACGTAAACTTTTGTGATCTTTGTACTTTTATACTTTTTAATTTCTTTTCTCCTTTACTCCGTTTATATACGATAATTTATTTTACAAATACGCACCTTTGTGTGCAAAGGTTTTCTTTTGAAGAGGGCAATACAAAAGAATAGTAATACATCAACTACTCATAATTTTTCTCCTTACATTTATATTGTTCTTTCTCAATAATAATAATATATATATATATATATATATATTATTCCTGAAAATTTCGTCTTCCTTTTTCATGTAACACCTAAAATTGTGATTTTCATACATGGACACAGAGTAAAGTAAACAGATCATTTTAAATCTTATTGGACCCTTTGGCCTGTCCACTTTATTTTGACAATGATTTCTCCTCTTGATGGAACGATGGGGCCTATTTTGATAATGAGTGATGATGTATTTAAATAGAAACAAATTAATTAAACAACTAAAATTTTCAAAGTTATAATTTTAATAAAAATAAAAATGAATAAACTAGCAAGGCTTTTTTTAACCGTCAAGAATTACCCGCGGTTTCATTAAAAAACGAAGGTAGGTATAAAGGGCTACATAAACATTCGTTAGTTCCATGTGTTTCCGATTGTTAGATTAACCCCTGCTAAAATTCCTTCGCTAAAACTGAGTTTTCTTGTAGTGTTGCAAGGGTTTTTTGTTGTTGTTGTTGTTGTTGTTTATTTATCCATTTTAGAAGATAACATACTAAATATGGCCTCTATTTTGAGAATTGAATTTGTCTCTCATTTATGATAAGTAGGTTAAATATTTAAGAATTTAATTTGTCTCTTCTAATACAAGGAAAGATAAAATAAGGAAATTTTAAACATTGATGTGCGAACTTATTGATATTTTTGTACAATAATCGCACATTAGAATTGACAAAGTAGGTGAATATGCCTTATCCTGCTTACTACTGTCGAAATGAAATGAGTTTAGATGTACTTAAGAAAGGGTGAATTGAATACTTGGGAAAAAAATTGAGTTTTGAAAAATCTTTGCATATGTGAAAAGTGAGCACCAAATTAAAAATATATATATTTGTAAAAAAAGATTTTAAACAAAGCAATGGTGTAACCCATTTATTAGGATAAAAGAAAAATGAAATTTCAATTGAGGTGATTAATTTGGTACATCTTCAAATGTTACCTAATATGAATTATGCGAAGGACGTCCAATGTAAATGACCCAACAATGATAAAGAAATTCAATACTATCATACTAAATCAAATGAAACGATTACAATTAGGTCGATCAATTTCAATTACTCATAGTAATTATTATCTCAATTACACTTCAATTCAAGAGAATTAAAAGACACAGGGCTTAGAAATAGGGTTTTGAAAGAGTGCATAGAGAATTTTTAAAGATTTACTATCTATAATTAAGAGCTACATCCAATCCCTAATCAAAGATTTGACAGTTTTCATCATAGAATCACTTTCTACACAAAATGTCTCACTCGTAGGATACGGATACCTTACGCAAAATTCCTATAGAAAAATATCATTTAGGGATTCAACACCCTTGTTGCTTGACACTACCTCCCTTCTTATATATAATATTTTTTCACTTTATTGTTTTATCCATTTTTATAAGATCGATCTTCTTCTAATTGTCTTGGTGTGTTAATTATTTTTCATGTAATGCCCTTAATTAATTAGAGTATTATCTCTTTAAATTAATTAGGTGAAAAACAATTAAGTGGAGAGAGAAATAAAAAAATAATTTTAGAAGAGTTAGTGGTTATGTTATTGATAAATTTAATATAATTAATTAAATTAATCAAAATTTTTAAAGGATGTAAATTAATTAAAAAGATCTTATATGTAGGAATGGAGATATTACTACTACCAAGACTTCAATCACTTGCAAGAACAGATGCAAGAATCATCAACCCATATAACAATGTGTTTTAATCTTCAACCAATCATGAAGAATTCCAATGAGAGCAAAGGTAATTTGTCAAAGAGAGAATTTTCCCTATTTTTAGAAAAACTATGAAATGATCATTTTATTAATTTTTGCAACCAATTTTGAAATTTATACTGTTCTACATTGACACAAAGTATTCAAATACTTGCTTGATATTCAAATACTTTTTATTTAGAGTATTCAAATACTCTTTTTTAGCTACTTGAATACGTGTAGCAAAAATGTTGATAAGTATATAGGTCTTTGTGTATTTGATACATGGTTGGGTATTCAAATACTTTCCTAAGTATTTGAATTCTTATAGTAAGGAGAAACAATTTAGTTCTCTAGAGCATTCACATACTTGACTTTGCATTCCAATACTTGCCACAATATTTGAAAAATTAGTTTTTAAGAGCTATTAAAAATAAGTGGTTTGGGGATTACTCATGCCTATGCCTGTACACTCGTAAACAAGCAATACTAAACTAATTTATCCAAATATATTCCCAAGGGGTACTAGTGAGACCACAATTTGAATTGGGTGGGATAATTATCAATACACTACCACTTTAGCTTATAACTTTATTATGAATCAATAATGCATGAATAAAATTTTGAAAATTTTAATAGTTGTTAATATTTATTAAATATTTACCCTATTCATAAAAATATATATATATATATATATAAGATTTAAAATGATATTGTAAAAATATTATTTTGCTTAGTAGAATCATGTTTCTGTAGGAAGGATATATTGGGGATAACAAAAAAAACCCACCCCAAGTGGGTGGTGAGAATAGCAACCCCCACATGTGTTCATAATTCTCGGCCCAATGAATATAATAAAGTCTCTTATTGAATTACGTACTCTATCTTGTTGGACCTCTCTTTAAGCAAAAACATATCTTATTGGACCTCCTTTCCCAAAACATATATTACTACCATGCCTGTTCTCTGTCGAATATTCTCAGCTTTTTCTCTTATCATGCCCCATCATAGTTGTAGTTTAATCAATTTTTATTTTTCTGGTCTAATTGCCTCTTCTTTTAATTTTTCTTTGAACAAATTACATTTTCCTGATTTTTTTCAAATTTTACATAACACCAGTCTTTTCTCTATACATATACTAACCATTTTTATGTTTAAAATATTATATTGTTATTCTTTTAATGTTTAAAAGCATTACACTGACATTTCCTTATATATTATACCAACACTTCCTATAAAAGAGGTTATTCTAATGATTAAAAAAAAATAGGAAATTACTAATTTTACGATATTTTAGAAGTAATTATAGAGCAATTTGCTAATTTTTCTTCGGTTACCTAAAAGAGAAGGTCCCTGTTATCCTCTAGCGTTAGGCCCATTTCATTAAACCGCTTTTTTTTTTTTTTAATTTATTTCCCATACTTTCTTGAATCAATGCATTCACTGGTCGATTGTTTTTCTTTTTCTTGACATTCTGGTCAAGTTGTTGTTAAAAAACAAATTGGGGGAAGAAATGAACAGAACACGTGATTTTTATGGGATAATTTTCGATAAAAAAAATCTGACTGAAATTTGAAAAACAAATTACTGAAAATTGTTAAATTAATTTATTAAATTAAAAAGTTTGATAAATTAATCAAAAAAATATAAAATGGCATAAAAGATATATTTATATGTTTTTTATATAAAACTATTTTGTTATGTGTGTGTAAGTAATTATATGTATATATAAGTAACAAATTATATACATATATATAAGTAATTGTAGTGTTAGCTTTTTTAAGTAATTTTTAAATTTTACCATTTCTACTTAAAGATCGACATTTTATTAAAAAATAAATTGAATATTTTAAGTAGTGTAATAGTTAAAAAATATATAGTGTTAAAATTAGTCAAAAACAAGTAAAAATAATATAATAACTAAAACAAATATTTAGGATCTTTTAGTTGCAATATATTATGTTCTCTCTAAAATAATAAACAAAATAAAGAAGAGGTGAAGAAGATTTTTTAACATTATAATTGGATATGTTTCATCAAGTAACACGTAAAAATTGAGATAAACATTTATTTATTAAATATTCGTATATTTTCGTCAAAAATTATAAGTATTCACGATCTGTATATATTTTATTAGCAAATTTTATTATTTAGTAAAAGAGAATGAAAAGAGAGAAATATTAAATTATCATTCTACTTATGTAATTGGAAAGAAAATAGGAAGAAAGAAAATAAGATTTTCTTTAAAAATGAAATATTTCTAAAACTAAAAGGGATATGATATGATCAAAATACTTTAGGTGAAGGGTATGGGCGGAATAAAACAACATATATCTGTCCCGTCCTACCTTCTTACGTTACGTGCAACTTGCTTTAATTTTTTTTGGTCCTCCTTGCCCATTTTTAGTTAATTTCAAACGGAAATAATTCTCCAAAATCATTTCAAAATTCTCTTTCCAGTGTAAAAGAAAAACAAAAAATTTAAATTTGAAATGAAAAAAACAGGATTTTTTTTTATCATTTTTCTTGTTTAGAGTCACTTTTTTTCCTTTTACTTTATTAATTTTCCTTTTAATCAAACAAAAAAATTTAAAACTTTAAAAAATTTCCTGTACTTTTCTTATTTTCTTCCTCTCCAAACAAATTTAGAATAAGTCTATCACAGTTGTGCAAAGCAAGAAACACGGTAGAGCATGACTTGACTCTATATTTTTGGCTGATATGCTTGTACTATATATTCATGCTATCCTTTGTGAATAAAACCTATAAATCATCAAATATGCAAAAACACAAATCATCAATTAATAGAGAAAATATTTATATGTTAAAAATATTATTTTTTAAAATTAAACACTTTAATTTTTTCATTTATTATAGAGTAAATAATGTATACATTCACAATATATATCTAAATTGTAATAGTCTATGTTGAGAGAAGAACTATTATCTTGTATACGTTTACTATCTTCTACTAAGATAAATAACTATTTTTGATGAAAATTATTTCATATTAATGTATCTTTACCGTCGAAATTCATAAAACTAATAAACGGAAAAAGTAAAGTATCACTCAAGAAAGAATTCTTCTTTTCCTTAGTATTGTTTTGTTTGTATAGCTAGAAATCAAATTTTTGTTGTATGCTTAAAGAGTTCAAATTATTAATCTCTTATTAACTTTTTCATAAAATATTTTGGATCATCCAAAATGCCGAAGATCCAAAGTTATGCAATTTTCTGAAAGATATGTTCAGATATCATCACAATAAGAAAACAATTAAAAATTGAGATATTTTGCATTTGCTCCACCAATCACTGGTACAGCCACGCTTGTTCGGGTAATTGCATTTAAGTGCCCTATTGACTATCAGCAAAACCTATAATAAAAGGCATATACTCGACCCACTTGTTCATAATATTCTTTTAAACAACCTTAAAACATTTTCGCTACATTAAAGTTGTAATCAAGTAAAAGAGCCGTACACTCCAAATTAAAAGAGAAGAACATACATAAGGTTTGATTAGAATAATGCCATTATTAAAGTAAATTTATATGTATCAATGAAGCAATAGGGAGGCTTCAGACCAAATATTTTTTTTATTATAAAAGATTAATTATTCTAATCCAGTGCAAAGATTCCTTAAATATATATCGAGTTAAACTTTTCTTTATAGTATTTTTTAGCAAATTTAATTCTTTTAAAGTGATATTTTAATATATTTATCATTTGTTATGTAGACCCTAGTAATATCAATTGTTATAAAAGAGTCTATCTAAGTTTATTAAACAGAGTGTGAGTTTTTATAAATTCTCTGATGTCTGTCTTGATCAATTTTTACAAATAAAAAAACATAATATCAATAGTTGATTAGCTGAAACTATTCTATCTAAGTTTTAAACAGAGGGTGAGTTTTTATAAATTCTTTGGTATCTGTCTTGATCAATTTTTACAAATAAAAAATATAATATCAATAATTGATTAGCTGAAATTATTTACTTTGCGTTCTTAAATGAATTGCCCACTTTAGAAGAATAAGATTCAATATGTAACTTTGGACATTGATTGGTCATGGGTATTAAATTTTTTTCTTAAGCCTTCTAAGTTTTTTAATCATAAAGTTTATACATATATAGCAAAGATTTATTAACATAAATACAAAGAATACTCATTCACAAAAAATAAAAAAAGACAAAGAATACTTTTAACTCATCTAAAAAATTAACTAATTAAGTATGTGTTTGAATAAAATAATTTTCAAATTTCAACCTACTTTGAATATGAGTCCTATTGTCAGAAAAGATTCACGTTCAAAAAAAAGGCAACAAAATTCAAACATAGGTTAAATTATATATTCTAATATAATTAATGTGCACGTAACATTTATGATTGATTTACTCATCAATAATTAAGATCATCCACTTTATCCTTTAAGGATTGTTTGGTTCAAAAGAGGAGAGTGATTTTAATTTTAATGTAGGAGATGGAAGGGAAAGGAAAGAAAGAGGAAAAATTTTGATTAGACATCTTATTTGATTTTGAGGATAGGAGGTGAAGGAAAATAATCATTTTCTTGTTTGGTTTGCAAGGGAGAAAAAGAATTTTAAAATAAATTTACTTTTATGTCTATATAATTTTGGATTTCAAAACACACATATATATATATATATATATATATTATTTGACTTGAAATATTTTAAACTCCTCCTTTCCTTGAGATCGATCTCCCAATATTATTGCAAGAGTACAAAAATTAAATGAAGAATGAGTTTGTTTCCTTTTATTATCTTTTCTCTTTTCCTAAGAGTGTATTTGCTTGTGTGGAAGAGAAAAGAAGATAATAAAATTGAGAAAAAAATATGTGAATTAAAGTAGAGAGAAAGAAGTGTGAGAACCATGCTATTTTTTGAATTTTTTTTTTCAAGAATAGTACTTTTCTCGCAACTAAATCAAGACTAAAAGTTGAGGCAAATTTGATAAGTTAAAAAAATATTTTTTTTATATCCTTTTATGTGACTAAACATTATTTTATAATATGTTTGATTGAAAAAATGAAGATAGAAAATAAAAAATATTTAAATTAAACTTATAAAAAAATATAAGACTCACATAAAACTGATCTACTTTATTTATTTTATATTTCTTTTTTTTTCTCTACCAAACATAAACTTAAAGTAAATTACACGTTTTTAGAGGTCAAATTCCTATGGTTTCAAGACTAAATCAAGAGTCCCTTTTCCAAACAAGGGAATCAATAGCAAAACGGACTGTGCCGATTTTAGAAGAAAACCTTAATCAAGTAATTAAAATCAAAATGAGCGTTATAATTTCATTTAAAAGCAGTCAAAGAAACCATATACCACGTAATGCCAAAGACGCTACCACGCGATCTTAAATAATTTTTTCCTTTAATCAGTGCACGATGTTGAAGATAATGTTCAAAACTTTGAAGGCAAAACAGTTAAAAACTAAGTTATATCTAATATTTTGAATAGCTGTTATTAGATAAGATATATTTAATACCTAATAATAACTATTCAAAATAAATTAAGATATATATCTTATCAGTTACTAAATATATCTTATCTAATAACAAATATTTAAAATAGGCTAAGATTTATATATCAATTACTATATATATCTTATCTAATAAAAGTCATGCCAAACTTATATATGTTTATATGTAAAACAAAATTCAAACCAAGCTGGCCGTATAAATTAAAGAGTACTCGTCATCTTAAATTTTGAAACTGGATGTATTGTAAAGTGATCTCCCACCAAGTTCTAGTTTAATAGTAAATGAGTACTATTAAATTTACAGAAATTCAACTTTGAATCTGCTACGATTTATATATGGAATAAAATATAGAGTTAGGTTATGGTTTTGTATTCTTTGCTACTTGCCTTTTGGGCTAAAGATATTCCCATATTCAAAATAATATTCTTAGTTATATTTCCATTACTGTATTGCAAAGTTAACACGAGTTAGGCTGTTAGGATAAAATCTAACCTGCGTATAATACAAGGCACTGTAATTCTGGAGTTAGTGAAATGTTTACAATAACATAACATCACTAACATAAGACATTAATTGGATCGTTATATCATACAACAATACTAACAACATAATCTCTAATACAGTCTTTTAAATGTATTCTTTATTATTAATTGAATTTTGTTAAATATCATAAGACTTTATAAGTCTTACTGTATTTCCGAGTCACTGATTTTATAGTTTTTAACAAAATTTAGTGCATGAGTTAATTAAAAAAGAATATAGTAAAGAGTGTTGTTTTCACTTACACCTACACCTCTATATAATTAATATAGCACATCTGTGTCTTTTCTTTTAACCACTAATTTTAAATTTCTATGGTGAATTTTTCCAGTCTCACTCGATCTTCAAGGTTGTTGCGTATTTATCTTGTCTAAGTAAAAACATAGCCTAAATAACTCTAAAATATCTACACGTACACATATAAATGATATGGACATTTTTTTTTTCATTAACAAGAAGAGAATAATGCTGGAATATAACTGCCTTCGGGTTTTTGCGGTAAGAGAAGAATCCTTCTACAGATTTGAAAGGCCAATGATTTTGGGTTGCTTTCTTTGTGGGTCAACATATTTAAAAGGTCCAAGAATTTGGTCAGACTCTCACAGAGAATTTGTTCTGCTGATTTCCAGACAAGTAGTACCTACCACAGTTGAAGAAGAAATGGAATTGCTCTGTCTCTGCTGCTTCCAGACAAATAAAAGATGCTTAATTAATTAAACTTTGGTCAAGGGAAGGGAAATTAATTAAGGGCCCTTTAGAGTTTACCCTCACCCTATCTTATCAATATGCACCACTTTCAACAGCAAAACAAGACGGTTTCCTAGCAAATGCTTTCATTTAGCCAAGTGTACGAGGTGGTTAGGTGGTTACCGACTAGAGAACACACATATAGTACAAAACTCGGATATGATGAAATACGATTTAATATAGTAAAGGTACGTATAGTATGAGACCTCGACCACAGTGCCACAATTTTTAATAATATTTATCAAAATGCCACGCGGACAAAAGTATTTGCCAGAATGCCACGCGGCGTAGTTTGCTACACACTCCAGCGAACTACGCTTGCTGATGTGGCGCCAGTCTGACCAATGGTGTAGTGCCCTGGCAGACCGGGCAGGACACGTGGCGGACAGTGTAAAGTTCGCCTGACATAGTTCGCTAGGGAGTGTAGCTAACTACGCCAGATGCTGACACGTGGCTGTAACGGCCAATTTTTTGAATTCCTGATGACGTAGTTCGCTAATAGGGGTAGCGAACTACGTCAGGCGCTGACACGTGACAGGAACCGCCACATTTTTCGAATTCCAGTCGACGTAGTTCTCTTGGGGGACTAGCGAACTACCTATAAGCGCCACGTGGACTGCCCGTGGGGCAGCCACCTAGTTCGCTGGGGTCATAGCGAACTATGCAGCCACCGAGCTCGCGACACATCAGTAAGCGTAGTTCGCTTGGAGGCTTAACGAGCTACGCCGCGTGGCAGTTTGACAAATAATTTGATTGATGTGGCATTTAGGTAAATATTTAAAAAAATCGTGGCACGTGGATCGAGGTCTCCGTATAGTATAGCGTCAAATTTGCCAATATAGATTATAATCAAACCTTTATAAATTTGTTATTATCAGTCTAATAAAATAAAATAAAAATGACATTGAATACATAACATACAATTTAAAAAGTCAAAACAACTCTATCACTATACACTATTTGGTTAAAGGAGAGAAAGATACTGGATATAATTTAACGGTGGTAGGATCAAATTAATTGTTTATTTATAAAATTTTTGTCCATCAAATTAATAAAATTGATTTAATTTGTCTGCAATTTTATCCAATAAATATTAAAATTAGTTGATTTAGAATTAGGAGTAACGCACATATGGGCTTAGCGCGTCATCAATAAAAAAGTCCAATTAAACAAAGATTTGATTATAAAAAGGAGAGCAGTACGAGGAAAATGAACCAGAAGTCAAAGAGAAATACAAAACACAAAAGAATAGAGAAGAATCTATTCCACGTAAGTTGGCTTATGTCCTTTTTTTATCAGTTTTCTTTTATTCTCTTTTATCAATGGTTGTTCCCTTTTGTTGATTAGAAGTTGGCTTAATGCTATTTTCATATTATTATTCTTTTTTGAATCTTTGTTATGCTTGTGGTCTGATCATCCATATGCATATAATGTTACAAGGGTTTATACATTGAAAAATATTTATACTCTAAGAATTGAAAAAGAACATTTAAACAATTCATATTTAGAAATAAAATGACATTATTTAATTTTAAATATATATTTCTATTTTTAATATAAATTATTTAATGTAACTTGCTGAGAAATTATAATATATTAAATAATAAAAAGTCATCAAGATTGTATCTCATCATCATGCAAATTACTTACGCTTGTCATATAGTTAACAATAGGATACCTCTTTTTCTCGAGAAAATTTTCAAAATGAATAAAGAAATAAAAAAGAAGGTTCTCATAAGCACCGCACAAGAAAACGAAAAACAGGTCCTGCTTGCTTGGCTCGTAATCGAAAGCCGCCCCTTTTTGCTTTTCCGCCTACAAGTATGACAACCTTCCTTACATTTTCTTCCAACTTTATCTTCCTCTTCTCTCATTTTTCATATCACCTTTCCTCTATTTCCATCATTTCGTGATAACAGCAACAACAACAACAACAACAACAACAACCCACACCTCTTCTTTTTAAGGTTGTTAACTGTTCTTCCCTTTCTCGAGGTTTATTTAAGGTTGTCGGTCTCTAGCTGTTCCAGATTTCGGATTTTGTCGCATTGCGATCTGGGTTTTGCTCTGTTTGATCCACTTCTTCGACTTTGCTTCATCTCCTACTCTGGGTTTTCTAAATATTTGTCTTTTTTTGTTTTAAATTTCTAGCTGGTTTTTTTCTAGACCTGCTGGAAATTCTGAATGGTTTTTTGCTTTAAAAAATATTAAAACTTTTGGTCCAAATTTTCAGGTTGAGGGATCAGGGAGAGATAAATAATAATAAAAAAAAACCAAGAGTGGTGAATTCCTGTCATGTTTTCTGTAGGTCTTGTTTTGCTGGAAGTTGATGATATCCGGGTTTAAATTTCATTGGGATATTTTGGCTGTTATTTTTTATGTTCTAACTTGTAATGTGTTCTAATTTCAATGGAGTTTCTGCACTCTATTTTCTTTACATGGAAGTTTGCATATATTGTTAGATCCCTTGGGAATTTACATGGTACTCATCTCTATATATGTTTTTTGGTTCAGGGTTTAGCTTAAATCAAGATTTTGGGCACTAATTTCTCTATGGTACGCATCCCTTTTCCCTGCTAATGATTACAAAATGCAAATTGATTATGATGTTCAAATGTGGATCAAAGTGGTTTTGCTTTAATGTGTCTAATTTCTCTTCGGTTGTGATCACTAGGGAGAAGCACCAGCATTGCTTGTTGATGACGTGCAGGATGGGGCTCTGAATGGCCTTGAATTGAAAAGTGGAACTTGCAAAACAACTGCTACTGTTGGCGATAAGACGGTGAGTATATGCAATATGCTACGAATATGAAGATAATCTCTATGTATGTACTCAATTAGATTAGTGCCTAGTCAAATCTTCTGCCTAAAGTAAAAACCGGGCCTCCATTTTTTTGACAGTATGTCATTGGTGGAGCTGATGATGGAACTTTGTCTATTGAAGTTCAAATTTTTGACCGTAGTCTTGGAGAATGGTCAGTTTAAGGTTTCTCCTCTTCATAGCTGCCTCTCTCTAGGCTCTTGTTGCTGACATCTATTTAAAATTGCAGGGTTCGTCCTACTGTGCGTGGCACCAAACCCGTGTCATGCAAAGGCCTCTCAGCAGTACCTTTGGAAGACCGAATACTGATTCTTAAGAAGGGTTCTAAGCCAGATGATCAAATATGGTTCCTGGAGGTTGGTATTTTGCAGACACAATCCTTATTCTATTCATGTATAAAACAAAGGACTATTAATGCATGGAAACTCTGTAACAATAGTAGATTTCTAATAATTGTCTCATAGATGCTAAATGTCTCATTTTCTCATTATTGGCAGATTCACACCCAATATGTTAGGCAGCAGCAAAAAATTTTGGGGACTGAGGTAGTTGCATGGAGTAAAGGTGTGATAGGCAATGCTGAGAAGCCTGTTGTTATTAGTGGTCCTTCTGGAGTAGGCAAAGGAACACTGATATCGATGCTTATGAAGGAATTTCCATCTATGTTTGGTTTTTCCGTGAGCCACACCACCCGTGCTCCAAGAGGTATGGAGAAAGATGGGGTTCATTACCATTTTACTGAAAAGAGTATAATGGAGAAAGAGATCAAAGAAGGAAAGTTTCTTGAGTTTGCTTCTGTCCATGGTAATCTGTATGGAACTAGTGTTGAGGCTGTCGAACTGGTAGCAGATGCAGGGAAAGTAAGTTGCTTCTGCTTAACTATTATCATAACTCATTTTATCGGAAGCTTTGTTATTATGGGTGTAGTATTCAACATTGTTAGATTTCCGTCCTACAGATATTATTTTTAACTTCTCTTATCTGAGATAATTTTTTTTGAATTGTTTCAGAGATGTATTCTTGATATTGACGTTCAAGGTGCAAGATCTGTGAGGGCTAGTTCGCTTGAAGCTATATTCATCTTTATCTGTCCCCCGTCGATGGAGGAGCTGGAGAAGCGCCTTCGTGACCGGTGAGTTGTTGCTGCTTAGCAATTCTTTTTCTTATTTCTCAATCAGACCACGACTTTTTGTGATAAACTCATTGCTTTGAAATCAGAGGGACAGAGACTGAGGAACAGATCCTGAAGCGACTACGAAATGCTGATGCTGAGATTGAGCAAGGGAAATCTTCTCAAATATTTGATTTCATCCTATACAATGACAATCTTGAGGAGTGTCATGAGAGACTTAAGGTAAATGCTTCTGAAGTGAAGACCTCCAGAGTCTTTGAGATGTTTTTTGACCATTAATCATCCTGATGTTAAGTATCCATTGGTGCAGAAACTATTGGGACTTGACGATTTTGTCACTGCTCCACCTAAATCAGGTAAGGATTTTCCTAGTAAAACCTGATATGTAGTTTCACAACAATTTTAAAACCATGAAGATAAATTGATTTGTTTAATCTGTCAATCCAACAGGCCCTATAGAGATTGATTTACCAATGGACCATTCAGTGTCAAAAATTGATAACAAAATCATCATAAACTGCATCTCCTCAGGAGAGAAGGAATCAAAGAATTTGTAAGCCTTCTGAAGTCTGAACACGTTACTTATTTTGCACCAAAAGGTATCATACTGACTTAGTATTTGTCTTTGACAGGATCATTTTGGATGTTTCCTCACTAAAAGGGGGTGCACCTGGACGGACAAGAGGCCTAAATTTCCAAGCCATTGGCTCTTTCTCAAATGGCTTGAATGGGATAGATCAACTTAGCTAACATTCAATGAACTTGGCCAACTAGCTTGGTATTGAAGAAATGGGACACATTGATAAGGCATTAGATTCACGTCTTTAACATTTTTTTTTTACCCTTGTGGCGTTCTTTGATTGTTATGACTATTGAGTTGACTTGAGAGTTGGCAATTGCTAAATTATTATTCCCTACATAGGCAATGAGATTATTTGTGTCTTTTGTGTGTCAAGGAAGGCAAAATACGGTGTACTTTTCTCTATTCCCCCCACCCCAAGATCTGTTGTAGTAAGGGAATATGAAGGGGGCCTACAACATGAATACTTCAAATTCAAAGATGTCTATCAGATATTAGGTGTTAGACTAGGCATGTCTATTCATTGATTCAAGCCATATGTTATACACATTAAATTTGTTGGATACATGTTTTATGTCATGACCATGTTCATTAGATTCTAACAGCTATATGGCGTTAGTTATGCTAATAACCTTTTATTTTTGGCAACGACATATTCACTATGGAGGCTTTGCCCCATTTAACTCACCATTAGGGAGTGCTTTCAGCCCCACTTAGTGGCTGTGACACGAATCAATTTCATATCTCTGAGCATTGAGACAGTCCTAGAGCCTTGTCAAGTTGATCAACCATTAGGTGGTCCAGAACCTATATTTAAGTTTATAATTGCTTAAGGGTCTGGGCAGAACAGAACTGATAGAGATACTGTGATAAATTGGACGCAGGCTCAAATGATTAAGGAATAATGATGATATAAACTTACTAAATACTATGTGAATTGAGCTCTTAGAAGAAAATTGTCCATAAAATTTTGTATATAACAATTAATTATGTGGGAAGGATGATTTTTTTTCTAATAAAAGAAAAGTTTAAATAAATTGGATCTCAGGAGTTTATCAAGATTAAGACAGATATCAAGGTTCAAAGAATGTTTATAGAGGTTCTTATAGATTATCCATCAATAAGATCTTCACATCGACAATGATAATTGAATCTATGTTTTTTGGGGATATGAATTCATTTTTTATCAGTTGAATCAATCTTTATTAATAAGTTTTGAAATATTATACTGCTATAAAAATAAGTATCATTATACCATAATGTCATTCCTAATGAAGAATAATCAAAGCAAACTTAGTCATACGTAACACAGAAGAGGTTGTGATTTAGCTAATTTATGGAATCGTATGATGTCTACCATTTAAAAGGGGAAAAAAAAAAACGTTTTCTTCATGTGACACCTTCGACAATGTCAAGTAGCCTAAAGGTTTGGCTGGCTATGTAGATATTTCGGAATAAGTGGACAAGGGGTGCAAATTATACTTTTAGAAATTCTTTAGAAAATTTAGTTTTAAAGCCTCAACACGTGATTAGAATATGACGAAACCCAAACCAAACTATACCATGAATGTAATATATCAAGCCAAGTCTTCTAGGATTTTCAAAGTCTACTGGAACTACTTCAGGTCAATGACAAGAGACAGGTTGGCCCAAAGCAAAGGTGGAAGAGAGAAATCGTATGTAGAAATTTTGTTTGGATCTCCATCCATATAGCTTGACGTCCATGTGGACTTGATAATTCCTAGATGTGGAATAGTGATTCTAATTCAAATACAGTGTGCATTTCGTACTCTACTTGATGGGATAATTACAAGACTGAATTGGAGTTAAGTAGTACCTAAATGCAACTGTGGAGTAAACTTCTACCCATGTGTTTTATATATATATATATATATATATATATATATATATATATATATATATCCTATGGGAATCTTCTTAGCTAAACAATAGAACATCTAACATATAGAATAAATTAGCTTAGTTTCCTGTATCTTACCTAGATATTAAATTCATATTTTGTAATTTATAAAAGTAATCTTTATATTATTTGAATTTTTAATATATTTTATTTAGTTTATATTTTAATAAATATATATTAATAGATATGCTAATAAATATTTAAATATATTTTATATACACACTTATATGATGGATTTAAAAAATTAAATTAAAACCTAGTTGACTGCCAATCCATGATTTTGGCTCATTGATGTTGAGGTGCATTTGAAAAGTGAGCTAACAGAAAACAAACACGTACACTCAACTTAAGTGTGTGTTTGTTAGTTGAGACAACATTTGAAGCTCTGAATATTAAAACAAATACATCCTAAATTAGAATTATATGTTTTATGCTCTAATTTGTATTCCAATTTTGCACTTTATTTTTTTCTTACTTTATAATTATACATATTTTTTAAATTCCTTCTTATTTTTCATTTTTCTATTCTATGAAATGTGAAAAAAGTCACTTTCGTTTTTTGTTTATACAACTTGGGGGATCCAGAGAAGAGAACAATTGGCAAAGGCCGTTAATGCAGTTTTCAGTTGAGAGGGTTGTGAACCACCCACAACAAGGAAAAGTGGTGTCACATCGACAAGTTTTACTAAGAACCCAATGAAATGGGTTGAGATACCGACATAACAGACAAGTGTGCTTGTGTCTTGCCGAGGTGATGTGTCACTTAAGGAAGGGTTGGGTCATGGGTTAACAAAGCCTCTAATAACAGGTCATCATTTTTCCACATATTATGATGACTATAATATACATATTTTTTTTATTTTAGGGTTGTGTGGCCTTGAAAGTTTCGACGAATGTGGAAAGGTGGGAATGAATGAGGAAGGTTTCTAGGGTAGAACTAGAAGACACCAACAAATCACACCACAGTTGGGTGGTGTAGTGCAACTTGCGATCTCTCAACCCAACTTTTTTCCTGTTGGGACCTTGAAAATTGAAAGAGCTTCACGGGCCACAATTGTCCTTTTCCCCTCTAAAACACCTATGCTGGGTGGTGGGTCACTTGTAAAAGAGGACCCTTCACACTCAACAAAACAATTGATGTGAATGTAAATATGGTTAAAATTATTTCTTTTACTTGTTTTGGAATTGAAATCTCTCTTTATTTTATTCTGTGCCTTTTACTATCTTTTTTTTTTTTTTTTTTACATGATAGGAATATGCCAGTAAAAAGTATTCACAGCATAATAGGAATATTCACTACATGTTTTATTTATTAACATTGAACTGATTGAAGTGTGAAATTTAATTGTTAAAAATAAAAAGTTTAATTTCAAAGAAATTTAGATATTTAAGTTTTGAAATTTTTTTTAATATCAGAAAACAATTTTTTTTATATAGAAAATAGTGGATTTAAATTAATTAAACTGTACTTTGTATTAATAAGTTTCGTTAACTATTTTCATGTGTGAAAGGTTGGTTATTTTCTTTCTTTCTTCCAATTGAACTTTGAAACGGCAGCAAAGTGTCCAGCCTATATTAATTTGATGGTGACAATTGATTCCTGCACCTTTTTAAGCTTTCAGAACACGAATCTAAAATTACATTCTAGAATAGTTTTTTGGAATGCAAATTTTTACATTTCGGAAGGGGTTCAAGAAGAAATTAGGGAGCTGCAGGAAGTAATTGCCTTTGGTGGTTTCACTTTAATTTTGCTAGCCCAATTCGTGTAGATAAAGGGATGTGCATATGTCCTGCCCAATCCATGTCTTGTGAATACTGTTGTAGCCCATGTTTACTTCTCCTCCTTGGTCCGACCTATAAATGTGTTCTTGCGCCCACCGTCGTAAAATTTACAACGTTCAAATTTTATTTTTATGTCACTACTAGTAACTCTCCCAAATTACTATTTAAACCCCCCAATTTTAATAAAAGGACAAATAGGCTCCCACCATACCCTTTTCACAACACCGCGGCACCCCCAAACTTTAGTTTTAAATTTAGCCTCCGTTTGGTGGGCCAAATAGAGGAGGAGAGGAAATAGTGTAGGTCTCACACCTCATACATTTTACTTTAATTCAAATATTTCTCTTTTATTTTCATCATTTCTACCAAACAGAGCATTAGTGTCATTTTCTCTCTTCCTAAGTTGCTCAATTTTTTATGCAAATTTTAAGCTCTCAAGTCAACATTTTATTTTATTTTTTGGTCTTAATCCTTTGGTTCATTAGGAGAAAGGGATTATTAACCAATCTAAAATTCGATAGAAAGATAAATAAAGCTTAATCAAGAATTGTTTCTAATAAATATTATACTTGGATAATATCAGAACAATTTAACTTTAACTTTTTTAGTATAATAATCATTTGTACCCAATGTTTTGGTTTCAAGTGAGCATCTTAAGCTCAACTTTTTAATGTTTTTGGATATTAAATTTTAGAATGTATTAAATACATCCTTGAAACTAAAATTCAAAACACCTACCTTTTACCAAAATTTACTTTTATTTTTAAAATAGATATTTTGACAATTTTTTCAAAAGTGATATAATGTATAAAATCCCAGAAAGAATACTAAAGATATTTTTTTTATAATTTAAAAAGGAAATAACATTTTAAAGGTTACAAATATATTATAAATCAATTTTAAAAATATTATGCAATTATGATAAAATATGGTAATACACGCATAGACAGACATATATTTAAAAAAGAAATCACATTGTTTTAAAGGTTGAAATATAATAGATATTAATTTTTAAAATATTACACAATTATGATAAATGATATTCTTTACTCAAACTTGATACCTTATTTAAGAAAATAAAATTTAATATTACTAAGAACAACTACTTATTTAAAATTTAACTACGATAAGCTATTAAATGGAATAACTTTAACAAGATTTTACATTGTTCAAAATTCAAATGCGTGCTTATTTGAGGATGTTCAAATGTTACATTGTTGGTAATTAATTATTCATGAGGTTGTACTGGAAATCCCCCTTACCTTTGTGTCCATCATGACATTTTAAAATGATCGCCACCAGAACACCAGCTTCTTCATTGGATTCTCCTTGGCTATGTACCCTCTCTTTCAATTCCTGTGAATGTGTGTTAATTTGTTACCTCATGTGAGAAGGACACCATTCCGGTCATCAACTCATCATATAATAAACCCAAAACTAGCATCATTTATTCACTATATCACTTTTTGGTTACATATTCCATCACAAAGCAATCCATCTTTGGATTCTCATTTTGCTGCTGCAGTTGCTGCACTTTTACTTCCATTTTCTATTCTTTTTAGCACTGTCAAAGGTAAGGATGACAATGGTAATGATAGGCAACATTTTAATTTACCGCTCTCATGTTTAATCCTTCTAATAGATATGCAACTTTAATCATATAAAGTATACTGGACGCTTCTGAGTACATGCAGTGCATAAAGAATATGTACATTTAAGACAGAATTAGACATCCCATAAGAAAGATTATAGCTGCATTATGTGTGGAGTGCATTTCATCAGCATCATAGTGATGACAAAAAGAAACATGAAAAGAGAGATTTAAGGACCAGATGAAGGAATATTGAAAATCAAAAGCATTCACTTCCACATTCAAAAGTTACTTTTTTCTCCCTCTTTTTTTTTATACATATTGCGTGGAGATGGCACTAGCTAAAGAAAAGTAGCATTAGACAAGTTTAATAACTTTAGAAAGATCATATGTATCAACACATGCTCACCAAGCAAAGTATATACAGTATTAATTAATCAACTTAAATCTAATAATACAAATTATATATATATATATATATATATAGAAAAGGTGGTGAGTTCGATCTGGTCTGCTAACAAAACTAATATTTGCTGTAAAAAAAATATTGATGTAGCCAAAACACAATCGAATTCTTTGGCAGGTAGTACGTACAATTTCCAGAATGACTGTCAAAGTTATATGATACAAATTGAAACTACATGCCCTTCTAGAAGTTCATGTACCCTGTGAAGGGTAGAGACATTAGATAAATCAAATTTACATAGTCGCAAATGTAAGGACTAAGGACCTTCATGGTTTAGAAATTTAGACTAAGTGCACCACACACAAGCCAAACCAAAACCAAAACCTGAAAAGCAATATAAGAATATAAAAAGTCATGCCTAACAATAAGAGTACGTAAGTGCACACTACAGACCACAATATAGTCATAAACTCTGTCTCTTCCAAGGATCAGCAATTTGGATAAGTCACCTATTGAACTGAACTGAACTTCATACTCTTTTGGAACTAAACTTGAAGAAGCATCAAGCTGAAACATTTCTGAGTTCAGAAAAGAAGAACAACTCTATATCCGGTGAAGCAAAAAATGCTATTGGGGATCTTTTTGACGAGCAATTGGGCATTACCCTTCTCTTCTTAGGAGCTGGTGGACATGTTAGCACCTCTGATATTCTGAACCTTTTAGCCTTTGGTGTAGCACAACCACTTGAACAAACATCTTCTTCATTAATACTATCTTCCTCAACATTCTTAATACCTTGTTCTTTGGAGCTTGAACAAGAAGAAGTAGCATGCTTGCATGGCCTTGTCATTGATGTTTGCTGCTTTGTTTCCTCGAGCTTTTGCCACTTGATTCGAGTTCTTGTAGTAGAGGTTGACGCCATCTTAAAGGGGTCCACCCTAAAACACTTGCACAAAACTCAGTTTTGCATATCTAAAGTGGACACGGAATAAGACCCTTACATTTTTCGGTTCATGCTAGAACTAAAAGTGTTTGTTGAAAGAGAATGAGACAAACCATAGAGCGATCACTCAGCAGCAAATATAGATTCGTGCGATGAGAAGCATATGAAGGAATTTTCAAAGCATGAAAAACTGAGGTTGAAAAGTTCCTTCCTTTGCCATAATATATACTCTATCGGTTTGATTAATGTTGGTTTTGTAAACCCTTAAGCCCAGGCCCAGCATAGCATAACTATCTTTCTATTTTGGGAGTTATTATTGACCCCAACACTATTACTAATGGCTCCTATTAAGTGATTGGAATTTTTTTTTTCCAAAACTATCCTTTGTACGAAACACATTTCCATTGTATAACTAAATCCATAACAAAAACTTGTTACCATTAGTCCAAGGTACAAACCAATAATTAAATCAAATTATTCTTTTTTTTGGTCCAATTTCTTGGTTTGGACTTTGGACTAGTGTGAGGCTCTCAAAACATATTTTTTTTATTTAATTATAATTTCAATCCTCTAATTTAATATTAAAATATTCAATTTAGTTATATAATTTTTTTTATAAATTTAATTAGGTCTTTTATTTTCAAAAGTTTCAATTATGATCCTATTTTTTAAATTGGGTTCAATTTGATCCGTTATAAATGCAATTCAATCCTATTTTTAAAAAATTATGGAGCAAATAAAACAAAAAGACCAAATTGAACCATTTTTTAAAGTTAAAGAACTTAATTAAATCTTTTAATAAGAAGAAGATCAAATTGAATCTAAAAAATAAATTAGAGGACTAAAATAATAATTAAACCTATTTTTTTCATAACACTTTTTTTAGCATTCACTTTATTCCTTTCTCAATTAAATTTAAATTTTTAATATTAAAATGTATTAAATCCTTATTTACAAAATTAATTTAGAAATTGTTTTACAAATTACTTTCTGACATTAAGTCCTCATGGCAACAACATCGACAACGACAACCATGTTAGGTGATGCACGATGATTGTGGTAGTGTTCATGACAACGGTCATGATGACGACGATGTATGTTAGTCATGACGACAGTGATTGTCATGACGGTAGTAATCATGAATTCATGATAATGATGATAGGCTTAAAAAATATTTGAATGTGATAAATTAGATATTTAATTTTTTTAATAAATCTTTTTTAAAGATTTTATAATTACATGAGATTTTAATTTACATTTAAATATTTTTAACCTAAATTTTTTATTTGAATTTAATGATTGAAATTAGTTATTTTATTCTTACCTAAGATAATCATCTTCGTAGAAGTCTTTATATCTTGATATAGAGAGAGTATAACATGAATTGAGTTTGAATTCATATTTCAACAAACTATTATTGTAATTGCCAAACTTAGAATTTGAGTTGCTCCAAGAATGTGGAGATGATTATGTTGATAGTTCACTATTTTTCTTTTATACTAATAGCCTTCATAACAGGTAATATGGATATGAGGTGGCTTACTCCTTTGTTTTTTTATAACAAATTATACTCGTCTCTCTTCGATTTAGTGTTTACTGTTTAATACACTTGTATCCCTATGTAAAATGTCATTACTTTAACTACCCTCATGCATTACCTTATTAACATTGTTAATTTTTTTTAAATTCCAAAATAACCCTTGTTAATTAAGCCCCCCGTGTAAGGTCTCTTAAACTGTGTAAGCTCCCTGAAATTGGAAACTCCCAAATTGTTGTGCTAGGGTTTGCTCCCAAACTCCTGCAGTCGTGCTCCTATGTTGTGGTCTGAAAATTAAGGTTATTTTCATAGAATTGTGCTCGTGCGACGCTGCTATGCCCTACGATAGTGTATCCTAGGGATCATGGGGCGTCTTCTACAGTGCGTATGGGTTGTGTGGGTGGCATCGCCCTCTGGTGTTAGTTTCGAAGCGGCAATGCCGTCCGAGAGTCCTTTTGTGGGAGATCAGCGACCGACGCGCCGCCGCACACGGAGATCGCATCACAGTCAAATCAGTGAGATTGCATTGTCGTCGCAGACTTGGAGGACCACCAGGTGGCGTCGAGAACCGCACAAGGCTGCGTTGAAACTACATCGAACCAATGAGAATGACACTTCGCACGAACACCACATCTCCGCGTCAGCTCACACTTAATAAAATATGAAAGTACGGTATGAAACTTGACTAGTTTCATTAATCACCAAAAACTGCCTTATATAGGTAATGCACAAAACTGACGTAAATAAAAGAATAAAAACAGAAAACAGAACTAACAAATCTTATCCTATCTAGAGTTTGTGATGCATAATATCTTAACTAACATATTTAATCTTAATACACCTCCTCCTCCTCAAGTTGGAGCATGTAAATTTGAAATGTCCAACTTGTCAAGAAGATCATGAAAAGCTTTTCTTCCCAATGCTTTTGTAAAAATGTCTGCAAGCTGCAAATTCGAGTGTATATATGCGGTAGCAATGGTTTTGTCGAGCAAATGTTCACGTATAAAGTGGCAATCTAACTCGATATGTTTAGTGCGTTCATGAAAAATTGGATTTGCAACTATATGAAGAGCGGCTTGATTGTCACAAAATAGACTCATTGGCTGAGTGTGAGCAATCCCAAGAGAAGCTAAAAATGACTTAATCCATATAAGCTCTGAAGTAGTTGTAACCATTGAACGATATTCCGCTTCAGTTGATGATCGAGAAACAGTGCCTTGCTTTTTTGTTTTCCATGATATTGGTGACGAGCCAAGCATAATAAAATATCCTATAAGAGATCGTCTTGTTAAAGGATAGCTAGTCCAATCTGCATCGTAGTAAGCATAGACATGGAGATCACTTTTTGCACCTAAAAGAATTCCTTGACTAGGGTGTAATTTGATATACTGCAGCACACGATGAACAACTTCAAAATGTTCTTGTTTGGGAGATTGCATGAATTGAGAGAGAATATGAATTGCATAGCATAAATCAGGTCGAGTTATGGTTAAATAGACCAACCGACCAACTAGACGACGATAACATGTTGGATTATCAAACTCGGGACTATCCGAAAGAGCCAACTTGTGGTTTTACTCCATCGGAAATTCAACCGGCTTACATCCAAGAACACCAATCTCGGAAAGAATATCAAGAGCATATTTGCGTTAGGATAAGAACAAGCCTGAAGAACCACGGGCAACTTCAATCCCAAGAAAATACTTCAAAGGACCTAAATCTTTGATTTGAAAGCAAGAGTGAAGGTACTTTTTAACTTCTTGGCAAGCATGTGTGTTGTTTCTTGCAAGGATGATATCATCCATATACACTAAGAGTCAATGGCGGAGCTATTTATGTGTGAGGGTGTGCACATGCACCCCTTCACTTTAAAAAATTATATATAATTATTTAATATTTTTATATTTTCCTTCCTAATTTTATATATTTTAATCTACTATTCTCATATTTTTATATTTTCATATTTTATACTTTTTAATTTTATATATTTATATATTTTAACTCACTATTTGTCCCCACTTGACCCATAGTCTTAAATCCGCTATTCCTAAGAGTGCAAGAAAAACTTCATAGCGCTGAAGGGTAAACAATGTATAATCAGCTCGCGATTGTTGAAAGCCATAATCAACCAAGGAAGAACGTAACTTTTCAAACCAATTTCTTGGCGATTGTCTCAAACCATATAGTGACTTCTGGAGATGACAAACTTTTCCATTTGCTGAAGATGAGAAGCCAGGAGGAACACGCATGTACACTTCTTCATGCAAGTCGCCAT
>PYAF01001441.1:692639-709144 GCA_007407185.1 Glycine tomentella
GAAGAACGTAACTTTTCAAACCAATTTCTTGGCGATTGTCTCAAACCATATAGTGACTTCTGGAGATGACAAACTTTTCCATTTGCTGAAGATGAGAAGCCAGGAGGAACACGCATGTACACTTCTTCATGCAAGTCGCCATGTAGAAAGGCGTTATTAACATCTAGTTGATGGAGCTCCCATTTTTTAGCAGCTGCCATTGCCAAGAAAGTACGCACACTTATCATTTTGGCAACAGGTGCAAAGGTTTCATCAAAATCTTCTCCCTCAATCTGGTTATTCCCAGCAATCACAAGCCGTGCTTTGAAGCGTTCAATTGTTCCATCTGACTTGTATTTGATGCGAAATACCCACTTGCAGGGAAGAGCTCTTTTGCCTGGAGGAAGAGTAGTGAGAGCCCATGTATGATTATTTTCAAGTGCTTCAATTTCTGTTTTCATCGCTTCACGCCAACGAGGATCAAGAACTGCTTTAAAATTATGAGGTTCAGTACCTGCATTTACTGCAGCAAGAAAGGCTCTGTGCTTGGCCGAAAAGTTAGTATAACCAACATAGTGATTAAGAGGATAGGGACTACCTGAGGCTCGACCAACTGGGTTGTTTGCACTAAAGTGTATGTGTGCATGCACTGTATTGCACTGATAGTCTTTAAGATAGGACGGTGCCCGCCATTCATGTCGTTCACGAGAAGGCATAATTCTACTCTCTGTTTGGGGCCCTAGTTGCTGGTGTGCTTCAGGTTGAGACGTATTTATGCTCCCACTGTCTTCCATACTTACTGATGGTGCTGAGTCAGCAATATGAGGCATGTCTGAGATAGATTCTTCATGTGGTTGTTCTGGAACAGCATCCTCCACCACAACATGTTCATCTAAATTTGTTGAGAAGGATGGATGATAACTTGGTAGAGCTACTGGTTGTTGTGCATATGCTCTAGTTGGATCAGGAATAGAGGGGAACACATCCTCGTAGAAAACTACATCACAAGAAACAAATATAGTATGTGACTGCAAGTCAAACAGTTTCCACCCTTTTTTATTGGTAGGATAGTCGAGGAACAAACACTTGCGGGAACGAGCTTCAAACTTGTCAGATGGTTTTGGACTTTGGTGAGCATAACATAAACATCCAAACACTCTCAGATGGCTGTATTTAGGTGGTGAACCAAACAACAACTCATGAGGTGTTTTTCCATTATGAAGAGCTGTGGGCGTTCGATTCAGAAGATGGGCAGCAGTCAAGATGCATTCCCCCCAAAACTCAACGGGAAGGTTAGCTTGGAAACGTAATGCTCTTGCAACGTTAAGTATATGTCTGTGCTTTCGTTCAACACGCCCATTTTGTTGAGGCGTATACGTACAAGATTTTTGATGCAGGATGCCAAGCTCATTATACAAATTGATCAGAAGTTTATGCTGGAATTCAGTCCCGTTATCTGTGCGCAAAAATTTCACACAACTTCCAAATTGATTTCGGATCATGGCAATAAAGCTTTTAATCAGCAGTGGTGTTTCACTCTTTTCCGCCATTAAATAAATCCACACCGCTCGACTGAAATCATCAACTAGTGTAAGAAAGTAATATGCACCTGTGAATGATGTCTTCCTATACGTTCCCCATATGTCACAATCTATCACATCAAAAGGTTTTGCACTTTGATGGTCACTGAGAGAAAATGAACTACGAGTTTGTTTTGCCTTATGACAAACATCACAATTTATACAATCTTTATTCTTACGCTTAATATCTTATGAATTTAGAATATAATAGAGAGAAAGAGAACAAAATTGTAAACATAAAATGTTTTTAATGACTTCACTGTCGGCATTATTCTGTCACTATCTCCGGTGCTTTTGATAGCCAGTGTGTCATATATTATATGCTTGTCTAAGTTGGAATTGAGTTGACCCCAATAACCAAATCGATATGAATATATCACTAAAGTTAGATAAAATTCCCCCGAATAAAACAAATCACAAAGGAATTAATGTAAACAGTTTTACTTTTAATACCATATCAGCATCACCTCCTTATGGACAATTTTTTGTATTAATATACTCTTGATTTGTTCTCGCCTTTTCTTCCAACTTTTGCAGAAGGAATAATAATGTTTCACCACGACACCACGCATTCATATTCTATAAACATGATATAACCGACCTTCTCTTTTAAGGAACATGTGTATTCTCCTCTATTCTTATTCTGATGAAAAGTAATTGGTAGCTATAACATTGTCAATACGAAAATTCTTTTTGTTGATAAGGATCTTAATTACACATGTCATTTTCTATTTTGCTTTAGCACCTCTCCTTTTCTGGAGCATATCAAATGTAATAAATTAGCTTTTACAACTATACAACGACAGCAAACTACTTATCCAAAACATATATGCGTGTTTGGTAACATGTTTGTTACCGACAGCGGAACAACTCAACTGTGCTTCTATATCATTTTCTTGCTTTGGACATAAATTTGAAGGTTAGCATGAATGATCTTGATTCAAATACAACTAAGAGTATGTTTGAAAATTTATTGTAAAATTATGTTTGAGGTTGTATTTGTTCGGAAATATAGAAGTAATTTCCCCTTACTCTTGTATGGTGATTGTTTGTCCTTTCCGTCATGAACTTTTCTTTTTCTGTGGTGGGAGTGGATACATGCAAAGACATTTCGATGCTCAAATCAAAGCTCTTTCCAATATGATAAATGGAAGTAATAAATGCTAATGAATGATGTGCCTTACCTCGAAAATCTCACTATTTATATACATATTTTAATGGATCCTTGGTCCATAGGCTTTAAGTCCCATGGCTAATGATCCTACTAACTTGGAGTTAGTTGCCAAATAATGTTCACAAGGTGATTTGTCTTCTCTTTACCTTAATCTATGTCATGATCCTTTCGTACAAGGTTAAGAGTGTTAGGCCCTTATACAGACTGAAGTTGTTTTGGTATTTCGTCTTAGCCGAATGATACTTCATAATGTCTTGATCTACTGCGCAAGTCCCCCTGGTATAGGCCAAGAGGGTGCTTGACTAACATCGAAGGGGTTCTCAACCATATCCTTGTGAGGGTTGTCTCCCTATAGGTACAGATGCAAAAGTAATTTTACTAATGAATCATGACTCTTGCTTTTGCATTAGTTTGTTTTTATCTGTTTGATTTGTATTAGAACATACCTGGTAGCATTTTTTACTATAAACCAAACATACACTAAATTATATGTACATATTTGAATTTTGGATCCACAATCACGGATGGGACGGACCTTGAGACTTTTACCATTTATCTATATATAGAGATAATTTTCTCGTATATTTTCCCTTATTTTTTAATTTTAATTAGTTTCGAATAAAAAATATCTATTTTAGTTGTCTTGGTTAGTGGGGAAGAAAAAAATGATGAATGTTGTTTTGGGTCACATACAATTCACTTGATAGGTATTAAAGGAAGGCAATTGCTTTCTGCACCCCATTAAATACTTCATGCACCTTCTAATGAATTGTATTATGTAAATTATTTTTAAAAAAATATGAGAACAAAAAAGAATCTTTTTATGTTTGGATAAACTTTTTCACAATTATTTATCAAAAAAATAAGGACTAACTGTCACTTTTGATTATTTATCTTGTTTATTTTATTCAATTTAGTATCTTTTATGTTAAAAAATTCACTTTAATCTTTTATCTTATTTAAAAAAATCCTTATCTTTTATCTTATTTGAAAAATTTAAAATAGTCCTTATCACTTAAGTGTGACGTCTGTTAGCAGAGAAAACGGTAATGAAGCACAAAACAATGTTAATAAGATTCAGATTGCTCCTTCAACTTTTAAAAGTTATTGTGTTTGAGTATGCAGTACACAAGCTGGACATGCATCACCCATGACCCAACACAATGTATAGCATATCTGGTTTAGCTTTGACCAAAGACGATTCCCGTCAAGTCAGAAGCAAAACAGGTTTAGCTTCTACGTTCTTTAAAAAAATTTACGTGAAAATTTCTACATATGTATGTTGGAGACTTGAAACAAACACACATTTATAGTTACTTTTACATTAAAATTAACGTAAATCACAGAGGAAAACAGATCAACAAAGTAAAATTAAACATCCACCCTAACTTTCATGTCCATTGTTAATCAGATGTAGGGTTTGTTTGTTTACAGTGAAAGAGCGGAAAAGAAGGGAAATGAACAGTATAATGAGGTAATATCCATACTTTAACACTCAATTTTAATTCAAAATTTTCATTTCCTTCACTTTCATTCTATTTTTTTGGCTCCACCGAACGAACCCGTAGTCGTAGTCACGTAGAAACAAATATGCGCTGAATCGTCCCTGCTGTCCTTGTCTGAATACGTGCTGTTCTAGCTTTTTCGACTTCCCAATCAGAAGCCATCAAATTTGCCAGTTCTTATATTCGTGTCTATATCTATATGTTTAAATTTGAACGTTGTCGTATGGTATCCCTCGAATATCAACAAAAATGCAGATTAGGTTGGCAAATAACACACTTGGTTTTATAAATGAAATAATAGCTAGTCTTGAGAATTTGCTTTTGAAGTTCTTCTTTGAGTACAGTACTATAGGCTTCCTATTTTTCCTCGGATCATGTTAGCAGTAATATCAAAAAATAAATAAATGACAAAAAGTATCAAAATTACCACGATTTTGTACGTGGTGAGATAGCAAAAACAAGTTGTGAGCTGATTTTTTCAGTGACTATCATCAGTCTCATGTCATGCAGCACCTTATCATCATCACCAATAATCTCCACAAGTGCATTTCCCATCCTCAAATCGGTGGAACCGGTTATTGTCCCTCACAATAATAACCCTTCCAGTACACTTGCTAATAAACTTGATGGCAGTGTGGCAATCACCACAAACTCGCAAGTTCTTCATTATCCTGATAGGCCGTTCCGGAGGGAAAGTAATAAGTCCAAACGCAATGGCCAACCTTTCACTATGATACCTTATAGTTTGACTCTTCTCATCTCCATCCACTTCTTTCAACACAAAGGAAGTGTCTGCAACATAACCGGCTTTCGCCATTTCCTCTCCCAACTCCTCCAACTTCTCATAAATTTCCATGGTTTTCCCATGAGACCTATCCCCAGCAGCAAATGTATGAACCCTATTCCCCTCCTCCACCCAACTCAACCCAGTTTCCTTCTTTATTCCTTGATCCCTCATCGTCTTCCTCGCCCTCGCCGCTTCCTCCCATCTTCCAGCAGCAGCATAAGCATTAGACAACAAAACCTGAATCCCAGAACTCACAGCACCCATCTCAAAAATCTTATCAGCCACAAAGGAAGCCAATTCAGTGTTTCCATGAATCCTACACCCTGTCAACAAAGCCCCCCAAACAGATTCCGTGGGCTGCATTGGCATTTCCTTGATAACCCCAACCGCTTCCTCCAACTTCCCAGCACGACCAAGCAAATCCACCAATGTAGCATAATGCTGCGACCCCGGTTCAATACCATGCTCCTTCATCAACCCAAAGTAGTGTTCCCCCTTCTCCACCAACCCTGCATGGCTGCACGCATAAAGCAGACACAAAAACGTGATGAAGTTAGGCTTCACCCCAACACGCTTCATCTCTTCAAACAGCTCAAATGTTCTCCCCGTATGTGTGTGCTGAGCACACGCAATCAACATAGCGTTCCACATGCCAAGGTTCCTAACTTTCACCTCCTCAAAAACCTTGTAACCTCCTTCTACAACCCCGCACTTAGAGTACAACGAGATCAACGAGCTAGCCACAAAGCATGAAGAATCAAAACTTGTTTTAAAGCACAGTCCATGCACTTGCTTCCCCAGCTCAAACAACGTGGAAGCACTACACACCCTCAAAACACTAGAAAGCGTAAAATCATTAACCCTTATATCATAATCCTGCTCCAGAGCACGTTTAAACAGGTTCAAAGCCTCCTCGTCGAGACCCATCTGAGAATACCCGTATATCATACCGCTCCAGGAGACGACGTTTTTGTGAGGCATTTCGTCGAACACCTTGCGCGCGAGGTTGACGTCGCCGCATTTGGCGTACGTGTCGACGAGGGAGCTTCCGACGAAGACGTCGTGGTGGTGGGCGGTTTTGAGGGCGAGGGCGTGGAGGGAGAGGGCAAGGGGGAGGGAGGAGAGGGCGGCGACGGACTTGGCGGCTGTGGGGAGTGTGTGGTCGTCGGGGCGGAGGCCGTGACAGAGCATGTGGCGGAAGAAGTGGAGGGCAGGGAGGGGGAGGTCGTTCTGGGCAAAGGAGGAGATGACGGAGCTCCATGTGGTGGCGGATTTGTGGGGAAAAGAATCGAAGAGTTTGAGCGAAGAGTGAGGGAGGTTGGTTTTGGAGTAGAAGTTGATCAAGTGGTGGCACACCAATGGAATGGCTTCGAACCCTAATTTGATGACGTGGCCATGGAGTTGGAGACCCTTTTGGAGGGACCTTGTGTGTGTGAACCACACCAGCACCTTGCAAATGTCTCTGCAGTCGCTCTGTGGTTGGAGCATTACAGAACAACCATGGGACTGAAATTTGGACGTTACATGCATCACATCTTATTCTTGTTTTGTGCCTTTCCTTAGGGCAAAAATAAAATAAAGGTTTTTATTCTCTCTAATTAAACAACTTTATCTTTTCATCTTATTGTTTGAAATATTTCATTTTTATCTATATAATTTAACATAACATATTAGCTGCCAACATTTACCGAAAAAAAGGTCTTTATAGTTAACTTCTTTTAATCCTTTAAATTCTTATTGTATAAAGTTGTCTAATATTAAATATTGTATTTAGATCCTTTAAAACATAAGTAAAATTGAAATTGGTGGTGTAAAATAGACAAAGATTAATTATTATTTTTCTTCTTCTGCTATCCTAGTAAATGAGGTGGTCGTCTATAGCTACCATGACTAGGACAAGCCATGCATGACGACTTTCATGAATTAGTCGAATCAATGAAGTTGCATGGCAGTTTAGATAATTGTGCTGTACTTTATAGAGCTGATGGGTATGGGGGCTTACATAATTCTTTGATGTGGCTTGGTTGGTTGGTATAGAATAATAGAACTCTTGAGACCTAAAGGATCTCTAAAAAAATTATGATCTTATTAGCAAAGTTGTGAATGTATGAAAAGCAAAATGAAAATTTATGCTGTTATTGTATGCTCTTTTCATTATTATCAGAATAGTCTATCAGTCATTGGTAAATTAGGATGCATTTGTAAAGTTTTTATTTTATTTTTAAAAAAAGTCAAATGAGATATACTGCCTATGTCCTTATATATAAGACTTTTTTTACTTCATTGATTGTATCTTTTTATAAGAGTCTCTTTTAAAAGTTTAGGGCATTAATTATTTGTATCCTATAATACCCTTTAATAATTATAGTATTCTCTCTCCAAACATTAATTATTCTTTGGTGAGAAGCAATTTAAGTGATAAGAGAGATGAAGGGTAGTTTTGGAATAGCACTATAAATAATCAATAAATTTAATGTGATTAACTTAATTAACCATTTTTCTTAATGGGTGTTAATTAGTTGAAAAAGTATATATAGGGATGGAAGTAGTATTAATCTCACTCATAATAAGAGTGTCTTCGTTTGGATTATTACAATACTAAATCTTTTTGTCCATATATTTTGTCATCAGTGAGTGTTGTCTATATATATGTCTCAAAAGTGGGAGAAATCAATGTGTTGATTAAATCAACAATTGATGAGTAATCACTAAATGTAAGGTAATTGTGTGAGCAAATGCTTGCATAATTATTTAATTTATTGGTGGTAATTTCTTTCTTGATACATTCTCAAGTCTGTTGCATGATTGATGAAAGTTTCTTATCAAGATGGGAGCAAACAACCTACACCCATGATGAGTTTGAAGAAATGCAGCGATCTCTGTTTGAGCATTTATGCCCTTTGCTCATAATTAAGATTCTTCCCCTAACGACCTCAATTCATCAATTATGTATGGACATCTCAATCAAAATATAATCCAGGGTATATATTCCTATCTTGTGTATCTACCTGTCTGATGGTCTTTTAAACCTTTGCTTTGAGTTCATTATTTTTGTTTTTGTTAATAGTTATACTGTCAGTTTTACCTGTATTAAAGCCTATCCAATCTTCTGATGTGTGAATTAAAAGCTCGTGGAATCAGGTTTTGTCCCTATTTCTATATGCTCATGAATTTGGAACGACCAAAATTTGGTTGCTAAGCCCACTGAATTGAAATTTTGTAAAAGTAGGATAGAAAGGTACCAACTATGTGATTCTCTTTTGTAATCAAATCTTGTAGTAGTTTAGTCTGTCATTCTAAAATCTTGATCATGGACTTTGCTTTTACATTTTATGGATATTCTGCTAAATTGTTTAAATATATCCCGTACTGGACCTACACTTGGTAGATTTGTAGTTGAAAGAAAGATGATTGAACAGAGACAGCATAGCCACATTGAAATTTTTAAGTTCTCTCTTTCTTAGTTATATGAAATCATGACTGTGGACTTCAAATCTCAGGTTCTTGAGTATTGTGCATAGACTACTGTATGTCTCTATCAGTCTAGAAATTACGTCTTTTTTCATTTAATTATTATATTTTTCTTCTGAAGTTATTACAAGCTATGCATATATTTTTTCATTGCGAGGTAGATGCAGGAAGCAGGGACACTGATATTGATTATGATTGTATCGCTACTTTCCTTCTAAAGAGGTTCGTCCTTAAAGAACATAGCCTTTGTCTCTTTCTACTAAACATTACAGGAACCTGATGCATGTCATGGTATTCATTTGTTTCAGGGCTTTTTGTGAGTTTGAATTTGAAGAAGTTCGGAAGCTTTCTGTTGAGCTGTGTGGACGCATTCATCCACAAGTAATTTTTTCTTTTATGAATTTTCTGGAAAGACATCCACAACCACAACCTTGGTTTTATTTACCTTTCAGTTTGAGATATTTTTTGACATTGTTTTGTATACAACATTACAACATGATTGAAAACTTTTAGATGCAATTGCTCAATCCTTGTATACATTTTTGTTTTGATGGAGTTCTTAATTCTGTCAGTTTTCGATAATTTGTTATAATTATTATTACATCGTAAAATGTATAAATCCTTATTTTAAACTTGTTTCTCTTTATGGCAGACATCCAATCTGAATCTGGCACCACAGTTAACCTTATTAGTTGTTACCTATTATTGTGAGTTTATTTATAGCGCTATTACTTTAACCTTTCTATGCTTTCTGATTCTCTAGGTTCTACTCCCATTTGTTTACTCCTTGTTAGAGAGGGCTGTTGATTCTAAGAATATACTAAAGATAAAGACCTGTTTATTTTCAATCTGCACATCTCTTGTGGTAAATGTTTTTCTCCATCATTATTTAAATTGTGTGCTGCTTTTTAGAAGTCTGTTTCAGTTTCTGGCATTATCTGTTTCAATTTGGCTTCCAGTAAGGTGGCTTTTTTGCATTTATAGGTCAGAGGCTGGGAAATGTATACGATTAGAAAGATGATTGAAACAGTACTATTATGGCCTTGTCTGAACACTGATTCAGGTCCATAAGTATTTAGTTTCTATGTTTCTTTAACTATATTTGGTCAACAGTTTGAAACGAAGTCAGAGATTAGAGCAGCATGCACCCAGGTACTATTTTCTGTCGTCTATCATCTAAGATCTGCATTTCTTCCTTATGCATCTGACCTTCTCAGAATGGCACTAAAAGCCCTGAGGAAGGAGTCAGACAAGGTAAATTATCTTGGCTCTTCTACATTAATAATACCATATATGTAAAGTTATCAGAATAAACAATTTTACACAAGTCTCTTATATATGTTATCTACTTGCTAGATCTTAGGTTTCTTGTATTGAACATATTGGTGGTGAGTGTCTGTCTGTCTGAATTGTGGCATGAAACTAATTACCAAGTCATTTAATAAGATTTTCACTGACCTTGTGCAATAACATTTATCTGAACATTTAATAAGTTTGTTATTCTATTCCTATATATGTAGTGACTTCGTGGAAAATATGGAGAATATTTCTTTAAATTAAAAAGAAGGTAACCAATAGAATTAAGGCAATCCAAATGTTGGGAGAAAGGCTATGGATGACAGCTTGGTAAAAAGTGGACAAATATATAAGCTGATATGGCTTTCTTTTCTGAGTGTCGCCATATTATTTTCTCTTTACGTGTGAGAAAATGTCGTATAATATTGATGCATTTTTAATGTTCAACAGGAAAGGATGCCAGGTGCGAAGCTAATAGCATCCCTGCTTATGGCCAGCGAAGATATGATTTTGGAAAACATATCAGTTGGACTATTACAAGCAAGGTCTGTACTCCTAACCATATCATCGTCAGATCCTTCAACTGAGTTACAACAGCTATGCTGCAAGTTGCTAGCATGCATATCTTCTCCGTGAGCTGCAACAAACTTTTTTTCAAGTTTATTACAAAAGATCTCATTTAGTTGTGGCAGTGTAGATAGTTCACTTTTATTATTTGTTCAGTGTAGATAGTTCACTTTTGTATGTGCAGATAAAATATTTTTGAGATAGGTTTCATTTCATACTTAAATAGTCATATGAAGTATGCATTCCCATGATTATGTTGTTTACAGTAGCTGTTAATACTAGTTTAATGTCAAATTCAAGGATATGCACACATCCATATTTTTATTTTTTGGTAAAGACTATATTATTTCTTCTATATCATGTATTATTATCCTGTTGCTCCTTTTTGATAATGAAATATTTAAGATGAAATGAAAAGCTACATCGCAGCATTATGCAAGAGTTCAACTTGCCAATAGTTTTCTTATTGAAAAACAAGGTTTTATGAAGAGTGTGTGGTATGGAAGAAAAAGACAAGAAATTGTCACAGAAAAATAGTTAGTATTTTTCTGAGGATTGATGGGGTATATTTAGTGAGAAAGACATTTTATATATGAGAATGTAAGAAATAAATTTTGGCAATATAATTGTATGGATGATGAAGTTTAAAAGTTTTTCAAAGTCACATGATCATTAAAAAATAAAAGTCTCGTGATTTTAAAAAGTCACACGAATAGTGTATTTTAATGTTAATCATCCATGATAAGATTTAATGCATTTTAATCTTAATCATGCATGATAAGATTTAATGATTAATTTATATTATATCCTCTTTAATATAAAAATTTCTTCATTTACGAATAAAAAATCATTTATGATTTATCAATTGCCTTTGCCGCCTTAAAAGAAAAAAATTGCTTTTCCTATGTATCCAAAAGGAGATGTGTAACCAAAACAAAAAATATCCAAAAGGTGTTGAAACGTATATCAAAGTTTTACTGTGACCACTCGGAACCCAAAAAGGAGGAGGGTTATATGCATGGTTAATTCTAAGTCAGAATAAAAGAGGAGGATTGGTATCAAATGTGAATTAATAGTAAAAAAAATAATTTTTTTATGAGATGAACCTTTATGATATTTCGTTGGGACGTACCTTTCATAACAACGCGTTATATCGAGCCCAGAATTTAACGAAAAATGGGTGATGACCCTTACCACAAGACAAGGCGCTACATCGGTCTCGAGATGTAGTGATAAGTGAGCTTGGGTCCTTGCCACAAGGCAAGGAGCTAAGTCTTCACCCGAATTTGGTGACAAGTAGGAAATGGTCCCAATACGCAGATGGGCAAGCGTGGCGGACAAACACCGCCCAAGGGTTAAAGACACAATTGGAAAACTAGAACATAGGAACATTAACAGGTAAATTGAGGGAGTTAGCAAATGTATTTGCAAGCGGGAAAGTGAATATTGTTTGCTTGCAAGAAACTAAGTGGGTTGGAGAAAAGGCCAAGGAAGTGGATGACACCGGTTTCAAGTTGTGGTATACATGTATAACCAAGAGTTGAAATGGGGTTAGAATTATGATCGATAAAAGTTTTAGAGATAAGTCATTGACATCAAAAGGAAAGGTGACAAAATTATGATAATTAAACTTGTACTGGGTGATTTAATTTTAAATATCCGTAGTGTGTATGCATCCCAAGTTAGACTGCAATCAAATGAAAAGAACCAATTTTTGGTAGACTTAGAGGAGGTTTTGAGAGGGATACCACAAGAGGAGAAGATTTTCCTAAGAGGAGATCTAAATTGTCATGTTGGTAAAAACAATCTAGGTTTTGATAAAATTCGTGGAGGTTTTGGCTATGGGACGAGAATTAAGACTGGAGAATATATCTTGAACGTTGCACTAGCCTATGATTTGATGTTAGCAAACACATTTTACCGAAAAAGGGGGTCTCATCTTATCACTTATCATAGTGGTCAAAATCGTAGTCAAATTGATTTTTTTATGACTAGAAGAGAAGATATAAATTCTTGTATCGACTGCAAGGTCTACCCTAGAGAATGTGTCACTACACAACATAAGCTGGTAGTTCTAGAGGTTCGATTCAACGAAGTACTTAATATGAGGAAGAGAGCTCAAAATCTGAGGATAAGATGGTGGAAGCTAAAGGAGAAAAAATAAATAGAGTTCAAGGAAAACATGTTGCATGAAGGATCATGGGAGTCTATTGGAGAAATAAATGAAATATGGAATAAGATGACTATGTGTGTCCAAAATGTGGTTATGATGGATCTAGGAGAAAGCAAATGAAACAAACTTCTTACAAAGGAAACATGGTGGTGGAATGGAGAGGTGAATGAGACAATTAAACAGAAGATGGAATGCTTTAGATATTTGCATAAAAGTCTCAATGATGAAAACAGTGCGAAAAGCTAGAGACAAAGTTTTTGATGATTTGTATAAAAATCTAGGGTGCAAGGATGGTGAAAAAGATATATACAAACTTACAAAAATGAGGGATAAGAAAAGTAAAGACCTCACCCAAGTTAGATGATCAATGATGAAAATCAAAAACTTTTGGTAAGAGATGAAGATTTAAATGAAAGATGGCTAAACTACTTTAACAAACTTTTTAATGGGGATGACAATAAAAGTAAGGTGGACTTGGAGGACACTTATGATGATTTGAATAGAAGATTTGTGCACATAATTAATACACATGAAGTTAAGGAGACTTTGAAGAGGATGAAGAATAATAAAACTTTGAGACCCGATGACATCCCTATTGAAGTGTGGAGAGACTTGAGAGATGTGACAATAAAATGGTTGACCAATCTTTTCAATAAGATTCTTCAAACAAATAAGATGTCTGATGCTTGGAGGAAAAATATGTTTATGTGTATTTACAAAAACAAAGGATATATCCAGAATTGTTCTAACTATTGAGGCATTAAGCTCATAAGTCATACTATGAAGTTATAGGATAGAGTTATTGAACATCACTTGAGGAGGGAGACCAATGTTTCTGTAAATCAATTTGGATTTTTGCGAGGAAGATGTACCATAAAAGTTATTTTCTTGATGCGACAATTAATGAAAAAGTATCGAGAAAAGAAGAAAAACTTACATATGGTGTTCATAGATCTTGAGAAAGCATACGATAGGATCCCAAGAAAAGTTTTGTGGTGGACCCTTGAGAAGAAAAAATTACCATTAAATTATGTTAATGCAATCAAGGATATGTATGATGGGACTACCACATGTGTGAAAGCTCAACACAAAGCGAGGTAAATGTATAACGAAACTTATGGGAAAAGTAATTAAACAAGACTTAATGAAGTGAAGTATAAATTGGCGGAAGGTGTGTCTTAAGACGGAATGGAGAAAAATTATAAATTTGGTGGAAGATTAGACTTGTTATTATCTCTATGTTCCTTACAATACCTTTTTAGTTCTTTTCCTCTTAATTTTTCTCCTTTTTTTGTCACCCTTCTCTTTTTTTTTTTATCTTTTTTACCTTTTGTTTTACTTTTTTTTCTTTCAACTTTTTTATATTTATTATTATATTTATTTATTATTGGTTTTAATTAATTTGAATTAAAAGTAACGTTGATGTTGGTGTTGGCGTGACCACAAACAAACGCCTTGTCTTCACTTTTGCACAAGATTAGGATCACTGGATTAGGAAAATGACGTGATACCAGCCAGCCAGCATTGTTTGAGTTTTGTTTCTGTAAATATTATTTTATTAGCAACATAAATACCATCATCATCATTAATGAAATAATTGATTCATCATAATCCAAATCCAATATTATTCCTCGCTCTCACTCTCACCAAAATCCAAAACAAGAAAAATAATAATGCTGCAACTGGCGTTCGCTGTGGCCTTCTCTGCTGTGCCTCTGACTTTGTACATTCCTCCCATACGCAGTTTCAACCTCTTCGTCCACACCCTCCAGATCTTTCTGCAAGATTCCTCTCTCTTCTCCTTTCGCGCTTTTCTTCGCATCAGACTTGCCATCTCTCGCATCTTCAACTCCATCATCCACATAACCTGGTAGATCACATCCTCTCTCTCTCTCTTTGATTGAATCTTAAAAAGAACTTGAAACTTTTGGGGTCTGATGTGTAATAATTTGTTGTTGCTGCCATGACGTGATTGATTGATGAATAAAGAATAAAAATCATTAACTTGTTTAACATTCTCCCTTCTTGGCTTGGTTAATGTTGTGTTTTTGAATTGCATCGCTGAATAATTTGGGTGTGTGATTGTTGTGGTTTGAGCCAACTGCAATTTGGCTCCATAGGATTTACTGAGACGAGCTCCAATCAAATTTTCGATTGTCGTAAGCAAAAAAACATGCTGACAAGGAAACTTGCAGTATTGATTAAAAAATACAGTTAAATTCATAAGAAATCATCTCGTTATGATGAATTGTGAGTAATTACTGTAAAAGTTATAAAAATTTATCGTAAACACAATAATTTGCAATTATATGATATAGTAAAACCACCAAGTACGGAATTGTGTTAAATATATTATAAGAGAATTTTATTAATTCTACTAAAGTAAGATGATCTTCCGTAAAAATGTGTTCTATAAAAAAAATGATATTGTAAAAATCTTTTATACATTTCCAATTTTCCATGCATAAACTATATATATCCGTCATCCGAATGCCAATGCTTATCTAATTCTGAGGTATCGAGGAAAAGTTATATCACGAGGAGTACAATTTATGCAACACTTTTTTCTAACTATCTTATCCCTTATTTATGTTCTTCTCTTTATCTTTGTATTGTATATATTTTTACATGAAAATATTATACAAATCTAATTTCTGTTTGAAGAATTAATTGAATTTTAGATTTTAGTTTTTACATCTATGTCTTCCATTTCAGCTAGGATTATTACAATGGGTTAGTTGGGAGAATATCTCTGTCTTTTTCTCTCGTGGGGTTTCTTTTGACTGTCTGGTTTTGATTTGTGGTTGGTCTTTTCTACATGACTTGTTCTCGTGTTGGACGGTGGCTGGTGCATGTGTCGCACGTTTTGGGTTAGTTCCATTGTATCAAAACCAAGTTTGGTCGTAAAATCACATTCACATTAGATTAAAACTGAAAAATTCATTTTAATTTAAATTTAACTAATTTAAATTAAATTTAATTCTGTAAAATTTAAATTATCTAAAACCATTTTTTTCTGTAATCATTGATCGAACTCAAACAGAATACCAACAAGTTATTGGTGTAGATAAAATTTAACTTGATTTCATTAAGTAAGTTACCTAAATTAAATTTTGTTGAAATAAAAAAAAATGGTTGGAGCAAGAGATTGTTAAATTCTTTTCCCACTAAAAGCAGGGAAAAAAAACTTAAACAATTTACTAAATTCTAAATCATGAATCACAGTTAGTTGGTAGGGATACTTATGATTATGTATTACTGGTGAACTTGAATTAATTCAAATTCGTCCAAATAGTTTGAGTTAGTTATTGTTTGAGTTTGAGTTAATTTTGATTCAACCTATTCAAATTCATTGAATTTTGAATTGGTTCACAGTTTTTAATATTTAAACTTGTTCATCTGTTCATTAGTATTAAATTATAATTATTGTTATTATATATAACGTATATTATATATTTAAATTTTAAAAATTAATTATTATTATGCTTCAAATTTTGTTGTTCAAATATGCTACAGCAATATAAAACATTTATTATATTTTTTAATTTGTTTCAAACCATTTTAGATTAATTGAAATTTCAGTTGACACAACTCATTTAACTATTTGAAAACATTAGAATTATCAAAGTATAATGTAATAGTTTTAATTTTTGGATTTTTTTTTACTTTGTGGGTGTGATACTTATCTATTATATTTCAATTTTTAAACCATATTTATATGATGATGATAATAATAATGTGATTCCTCTATTGATTGTTTTTTAAACTATTTAACTGTAACGCCCCGTATGCATCCGGTTTGTTAACATTCCATTATATTCAGTTGCGCAGAAATTTTCCAAATAAACAATTTAGTTTGGAAGCAAAACAAAATATGACGTCATTATAACATCAGTTGTACATCATACATGGTGAAGTAGCAAAGAAAATACATCCTCTGTACACAAATGTACATATAATCCCCTCAGGGTAC
>PYAF01001441.1:709244-750615 GCA_007407185.1 Glycine tomentella
CGCTAACCGCGCCATATCTGACGCTAATCGCGTCAAATGAGCGAACCTGGGAGTCTCCAGGGCCATTCTGGCGCTAACCGCGCCATAATCCGCGCTAACCGCGCCACTTAAGCGCGTCTCCCACGCTAACGGCGCCGCATATCACGCTAATAGCGCGGCACTATTCACAGGCCCAAATTTTTTTTTTTTTTTTTTTTTTTTTACAAATCCCGGTTATTATATTAACTACATGTGATAATTATAAGTAATGTATTTAGTATTTCATTTAATAAAAATTTAACTTATAAAAATATTAAATTTTAAAAATAATATACACATTTAAATGTTTTGATCAATTAATCTAATCCAATCCAAATCATTTATAAACTATTTGATTTGGGTTGAGTTTTAATATTGTTTTTCAAAAACTAATCTAAAGTAATTTGTTAAAAATTAATTGAATTGGGTCACGCATTTAATAAAATCCAATTCAAACCTGTAGTTGAGTCGTACATCTGTTAGTCACTTAGTTGTTACTTACCACTGTTTCAACAAACTGACGGAAATCAACGAATTTCGTAGCAAATGCAAATAATATATTGTTGCGACAATGAATTTTTGTGTGTGTGAATATTAGGATAATGAATCTGACTTTTCTAAGATGAATTTATTAACTTTCTCATCGATAAATTATTTGTTTCATCTTTAGCCACTTTAAATCATATCCTAATTACGCTGGCTACAGTGTCCTAGTGTTATTATTGACTCGTTAATACAAAATTTGGTGATGAGAAGGGTCACAGGGAAGATGGGACATCTTCGCAAAGCCAAAAATTAAGATATTCTTATTTTAGTTAGAACTTAGAGCTTAGAAGTAAACAAAAATAATAACTATTTTAATGTTGCTGATGGCAACGGGTGGCAGGTGGCCATATTCCCCACTCTTCGCCCTCGTCCTTCTATGATTATTACAATTCTTACGGGTGGCAGTAATTAATGATTTAACATAACATCATCTAATAAAAATATATGTTTGGAGTATCCATAAAATTTTAAAAATATTGATTATATTTTTATAATTTTTTTATTAATTCAGTTTATATACAAATGAAATATATTTTTATTAATCTTCAATAATAATTCCATTAGATAGTTTTCTAACATGATTAATATACTTAATTATTTTTCACATTTTTGGATGAGATTAGGTGGACGATGAAGTAAACATACGTTTTAGTGTATTATGAGTGTGTTTGGAGAGATTGAGAGAAAATAATTAAGTCTATTAGCCACGTTAAAAAATTGTCTAACAAAATTATCATTGAAGATCAATAAAAGTATGTTTTATTTTTACATGAATCAAATTAATACAAAAATATTTATGAGAATAAAATTAATACTTTTCAAATTTTACAGGAATTTCGAACATATTTTACCCATAAATAATACTAATATCATATATAATAATTTTGTTTAATAATTTACATTTTTTGCAAAATGAAAATAATATAACTAGTTTAATTAGGCAGTTGGAATAATTAATTTATATAAAAATTATTATATAAATAAAATATATGTTTTTAATATTTTTTATTAGAAATTAATTTAAATGTATTGTAAAAGATTTTTATCTTGTTCTTTAATAATAGATTCACATCTACAATAAGATGATTGGGTTTTATAATAATAGTATTTTAAAAATCTTTAAAATAATTGGCAATCATCCATATGCTGATTTCTTATGGGAAAAAAGTGGATTGTCGCTTCAGAATGGGGATTGTTCATGGGAATGATAGTGAATGCAGAAACATAGAATCTAAAGAGAACTCAATGCCTTTAATTTTGGAGAATAGAAATGAAGCATAGAAAGAATATTTAACTGAAGATTTTATTTTAATTTTTACCTTTTAAGAGGAACAGGGATGATTCAGGTGATGAACATGATATGGCATACAAGCATGAAATGTGTTCTTAACGCCTCTCTAGTGGATTTGGGCCTACGATCATGAATCAAGCTAACGTGCTGACCCAATGCCCTCAAATTCAATAAATCCGGAATTTCAATAGTATATATGTCAATCACAATCAGCATGATGCCTCATCATACATCTGGAGCTGAAAGTTGCTAAAATACATCACTGAATGTAACCAATGATGACATTGAACATTATATGCAGCCTATTCTATTGACCAGGGAGATTCTTTTGTTTATTTATTTATCTCTCAGGACTTGTGGTGTGTGCATATCATCCCTCTCAACACGATAATCAAATACCAAAAATTTCTCTGGCTTGGTAGTCTTTGGTTCTTCAGCCTAGTACTAGAGTCTCCTTGCAGCCTCATCATAAGCAGGGATGAATCTACTTAGTAGTGTTTGGGGGCAATTGTTCCCACTAGTGTTTAATTTCTTTTCAATATAGTATATATTTATACTTACAAATTGCTCTCATAATTTGAAATATAGTTTAAAAAATCAATCCATAATATAAATATTGCTCCCATGATATAAAATTCATGGGTCCATCATTTATAAGCCATGCAGCTTCTTCAGCTGTGGCAAAAGAACCAAGCTAGTGTGTGCATATCAATGGTATGCCCAATATATTTAAAAAGGCTCTGTTGAAATAAATTTCTCCATAAACACTTGTAAAGAAAGAAGGTAAGAAGATGAAATGAATTAACGTTCTGCTTGCAGTCTTTTATCCTTTCTTTTAGGAGGAGACAAAACACCCTCAAACTTAATGTACATTTGATTGTATCCTCAGTTCATTTTAATTAGCTTAAGGTATTACCTTTACAAAATTTAGCATCATATTGTGGTTTTACCTTTACATAATATTCAAATGACTAGACAATATTAATATGTAGGTGTGGTTGCTTTTGTAAGATTCTTGATCACGTATTCCTTAATTATGATATTTCGTCGCCAATGTTAAGCTTATATTCTGATATTTTCTCCACTCCTTTAATTGCCAGCTGGTCTCTTTGCCATAAGGGTAACCATGTCATAATCATTAATGTTGTCTTCTAAGCATATAACTGCATCATCATTTATCACTCACATGAATACTTTTAGTTAACCGCTATGGTTTTCACTCATCACAATGTAACCATGTTAATGTTATCATTCATTCGGTATATGATATGGACATTCTGGGGGGCATGAGGGGTAATCACGATGGCAAGCACTTAGAGATTAGAGAGCAAGCATGGGATAAAGATGACCTAAGTCTCGAGAATCAGGCCGTGTATGGCAGGACAACATGTGAAATATAGTTCGTGAATTGCATATTGTTGTTGAGTTAAGGTGGGTCTTATTTAAAACACTTCTCCTCAAGGACAAATTATTCAACTCTATTGTATGTAGAATCCAAGGATGAGTGTCAGAGTTCATTCAAGACAATCACTGTATCACTTGGAGAATAAGTCTTGCAGATATTCTAGTCGCCACCTCAACAACATTAATTAATTCAATACCCCCCCTTTTCTTTTTCTCTCTCCCGTCTCTTGTATCATCAGAATCACTGTCTTTAATCTATATCTATATAAAAACATAGAATAAGGTCGTTGTGGTGCCAAATAGGAGCTTTGTTGTGTAACAATCATGCCAACTGGGGTAGGTACGGAGGTACCAAATCCTTGGATGCAATAGGATTGTCATTTTATAGTTCAAGGACATTCTCCTGCGCTAGGCATTGTCAACGTCGAGGCGTACTACTATAACTTTAAATCCTCTTAAACTTGATCCCACTAATCATTCAATTCAGAATCATTGGTCAATTAAGCTTCGAAGATTTGCATAAATCATTATCCTCATAGTAAGTAGTACATTTTTATATTTATATCTTTGTCTTAATTGAGTAATAAGTAGTATTCAATGGATCATCCATGCACCTAGCTCCAAATAAAGTTTGACCCGTGAGTGGCAAAACAAAAATAAAAAAGGATATGTAAAATAAAATGACCAGTCAATGGAAGACAACGTTTAAGAGCTGATCAAATATGGCATTAATTAAATTATATTGCATGGGCTATCAAGTATGATCAGCATTGCATTAAAACTCAAAGTACTGAAAAATGTTTAATGTACCAAAATTAAAGTTAAATTATTTAAATAAAATTTTAGTTTAATTCTTATCAGAAATAATTCTTGATCAAATTTTATTTATTTTTTTATTGAACTAATTAGAATCTCTTTTAGATATGAACCGGATAGTTAAGAATTAAAAATAAAATAAAGGTTTAGTGGACCATCAAATAAATTTATCTTGCATGCTTATCAAGATTATCATGACCCTTCCTTTTCGGTTTCTAAAGGAACAAAATGCTCGCTTAACATTCCCCTTTTAGTCAACAAAAGTTAGAATTACTACCACGTGTTAAGACCATGCATGCATATACACTAATACACATCAACCGGTTGTGGCAGTACCAAGGGCTGTAACATAAAAGAAGACGACCAAAAAAAATATTGATAAGTAATTAAAAAAGAAAAACAGGATTTGAAACAATCACACTGAGTACGCAGTCAATAACGGTCACATGCGCTTTGCTACTTCTCCAAACGTGAAAACATTTACACCAACCTACACTCCTTGCTCCTACATATCCCGCGCCTCACATGCAGTTCCAAGTATCACCAAACCAAGCAGTGTCATACTCATAGTACTCATAGCACCACTTTCAAGTATTCAAAGTTCAGCTATCCCAATATCAACTAACCATGGATACTTGCAAGAAGTCCCCCTTGAAGCCATGGAAGAAAGGTCCAACAAGGGGGAAAGGTGGGCCCGAGAACGCCTCCTGCGACTACCGAGGCGTTCGGCAGCGAACTTGGGGCAAATGGGTTGCTGAGATAAGAGAGCCAAAGAAGAGAACCAGGCTCTGGCTTGGTTCTTTTGCCACAGCTGAAGAAGCTGCTATGGCTTATGATGAGGCTGCAAGGAGACTCTATGGTCCAGATGCATACCTTAATCTCCCCCATCTGCAACCCAGGTCCACTTCAACTATCACATCAGGAAAGTTAAAATGGTTCCCTTCCAAGAACTTCATTTCAATGTTTCCTTCCTGTGGATTACTCAATGTAAATGCTCAACCTAGTGTTCATTTAATCCATCAGAGGCTGCAAGAGCTTAAGCGAAATTCAGTTGTGAGTCAATCCTCATCTAGTTCATCCAATGATCCAAAGGCAGAAATTCAGAATATAGACAGCAAAAGTCATGGAGAAAATGAAAATCCTCCAAAAGATGCTCAAACATCATCAGAGGAGGTGCTTGGAGATCTTCAGGAGAAACCCCAGATAGACCTCCATGAGTTTCTTCAACAGATGGGAATACTTAAAGAAGAAAGACAGTCAGAAAGAACTGATAGCTCAGGAAGTTCAACAGTGCGTGAAGCTGTGTTGACAGATGACTATGATCATTTGGGAGTGTTTTCTGACAAGAGTGTTAACTGGGAGGCATTGATTGAGATGCATGGACTTGCAGGTATTCAGGAATCAGAAGTCACTCAGCTTGAAGCCTATGAGCCAAATGATGATCTAACTTTCTCAACTTCCATTTGGAACTTTTAAGAAACTTGGCATATAAGCCTCAGCAATAGATCACAAGGTTTTGGTTATCCAACTAGTCTAGTCATGTTTATGTCTGCAGCATTTTAATCTGTCGCCAACAATGTACGAGTAGGAAAGTAGCTAGAATAGAAGACTACTAGTGAGAAAGGAGCTTATTTCAGTAGTTGACAGAAAATGGAGAAAATAATGAGTCTGCGAGTAGTTTTGTAGCTTGACTTATTATTAGAAATTAGGGAATTGTTAACTTCTAGCTTTCTTCTGTTACCTCCTCCTTATGCTTTGTTATCATAGGGGTGTCAAAATGGCTCAAACGCGCTAGAATGACTCGATTAACCCAATATAAAATACAAGTTGGACTAATAAAATTTAAGCTAAAAAATGGTACACAGCCATACCGACCTGGTAGCCTGACACTGATTAGAAAAATTAAAAATTAAAATTGAGCTTTTATTTTTTTATTTATTTTGTGATGTTCTATACTTTTTGTGATATCATAAACTCTTACGTTATTTTGTAACGAGTTTTTAATTTTTTTATTATATTGAGCTCTGATTTTTTTAATGAAATTCATAAAGTAGCGACCTGTGAATATATTACGTATTGAATAACTATATTTAATGGATTAATTTAAAAGTATGATAATGTTATCATTAGTTATTAAAATAATATAATGTATTTAAAAAATTATTATTTTACATAAATAATATCATTTATGTTGTTAAGAAATTAACAAGTGAATTTCAAAAAAAAAAAAAAAAAAAGAACATGGACCCATGGCTAACCTTATTTTGGCCCAAAACCCGTAGAAGGTTGAGTTAACTAAAAAATGGTTGTAGCTTCCTGCACTCTTTCAGGAATGTTTTTTTCCTTAGAAGCCAAAAAAGAAAGTACATTCCGGAGGATAAAAAGTGAGTGCAGGAAGCAACTGGAAGTGCAGGAAGCAATAGCCATCAGAAATTACTTGGAAACAATTTAAGGCCCAAAAACATGATGACCCATCATGGTTCAGCCAGCTTGTTTGACCCACAACCCCTAAAGGGCAGAGTTAGGCTAAATAATTACTGTCCCAAAAATATAATGACCCGAAGCTCAAATTGATATCTTAGTATATCACATTAGTTTGAAATTTATTAAAAATTATAAAATTTGATGGGTCTTATACCTTATTTAATATTTATCTCTTTTGATTTTGTAATTTTTAATAAATTTTAACCAATAAAAATATCTTAAAAAGAATGTGTTAGAGAATAATCGTATCCAACTTGGTAAAGTTGGCTAGGTGCAATTGATTTCAGTAAAAAATCCATTTTTTTAAGGATATTATTCACCATGATATCCCTTTTAATAATGTCTTTAGTCCCCCTCTGCTCCTTTTTCGTAAGATTAAAAATAATGCAATGTATTCCCCTAATAATATAAGTTTGAATGAAGTATTTTAAACTAAAACTGACATGGCTATAAGTATCATATACTACATATAAAATAGATAAGTAAATAGAAGGGACTCAAATCCATCTCCACATTATTCTGGAAGTTATATTGTTTGTTAACAAAATCAAAGTAATAACATTACTAGATACCAATAATTTTTTCTTCTACATAAAATGGTTCTATACAAACTATCATCTTTTTTCCATTCCAAATAGCTCAGGAAAGATTTGAGAAACCTACACAGATATACTAGCAACATCACCAAAATCAACAAATTGATCACATGAGAGTGGAAAAAGATTATTCTGTAAGTTATATTGTTTGTTAACAAAATCAAAGTAATAACATTACTAGATTCCAATAAGTTTTTTCTTCTACATAAAATGGTTCTATAAAAATTATCATCTTTTTTCCATTCCAAATAGCTCAGGAAAGATATGAGAAACCTTCACAGATCTACTAGCAACATCACCAAAATCAACAAATTGATCACATGCGAGTGCAACAATAGAAATCTTAACCTTCTGAATCTCGCCTACTCATTCTGGTACTCGGATGCACTCAGATATTCACCATGCTCCTCAAAATACTCAATCAATCGCTTTAGAAATCCGTCACCACTGACTGTCTCTGTGTCACAGACAAGACAGCATTGCCTTCTGGACCGTGTCACAGCCACATTCATTCGCCGGCGATCACTCAGAAAGCCAACCTGAAACATATTTCCAAATCTTTCTTATTCTTCACAGCATGCTACCAAAATCTGCCACATAAGGCATATATAGCAGGCTTGTTAGAAATACCTCTTTTTTTGAATTTGATCGAACCATTGATATAATAATGGCTTCCTTCTCCCTTCCCTGGAAACCATCAACTGTTGAGATTTCAACATCCTTCAGCCGGTCCTCCTTGTTTTTCAACATCTTGAGTAAAACAACCTGCCATACTAGTAACCAGGAGTTAGGAAAAACATTTACCATATTGCCATCCTTCATAAAACTACTAGAATACGAAGCTTGTGCCTGCAGAACATTTATAATAAAGGTTCACACTTCACATAGAACAATTTCATACCTGGGCAGCATATGGAGTAATAATTCCAATATCAGAAGGAAGCACCCCACTTTGCACTAGTCTCTATGCATGAGCCACGGTAACCTCAGCTTCACCTTCATTAAAGGTGCTATCTTCTTCATCTTTCTTTTCTTCCATGTCACATCTGAATCTCATCAATATAAACAGTTTGATCACATTCTGTTTGAAAACAAACTCCCATCGATATCAAACAATCTATATTTAATTCATATGAAATATAATGAATTGTTTCTCCTAAGCTTCCTCATACCAATTTGGTCATATGCTAAATTCTTGATTACATAGAAGAAACCAGTAAACCAATTGCTGAATATAGATGATTCAAAACACCAAAACATTATAAAGGAAATGATGGTATATCAATTTTCATTAGGAAGAGAATGACATGCCTTCATTCCACATGTCCCTCCTAATCAAGCAGTTCTGAGAAGATAGAATTTTCAACATGGACATAATCCAACATACCCAGCTGTGTCTATGAGAAGGAGGGTTGGTTCGGTTGAAGTTGTCCGCTTCACACCCTCAAGATCATATAACATATGTGCAGTAACACTTGGATGAGCCTTGATCTGTTATCACAAAATGCCATGCATAATGATCAAATAAAATGTTTACCCTCCCCCCCCCCACCCAACATAATATAACTTTTCAGTTCAGGATTGATAAATTATGCTTTGTAGTGGCATATAAAGATTGCTTTAATATAAAGATTGCTTTACAGTGAATGCAATCTTGAGACACACTTTAAAAACTGGGAGTACCTTACTGTTGTAAAGCTCTTTAGAAGACCAATCCATGATAAGTTCATGCATACGGTACTGGACAGTAAGCATCGATGTGATTTCATCTCCATACACTTCTGCAAGTCGTTCAAAGAGCGTTCTTCCTAAGCCTTTCTTCTCGGCTTCAACACTTTGAATGGTTGGAGGAAGTTGAAGATGGTCCCCTGCAAGTATACATCTTGAACCCTAAAACAATGAACTCTTCATTTAATTCATTATAATCAAAACAACATCATGTAATGATTAGAAGGATATATATTTTAATGCTGAATCAAACCCAGATGTAGTACCAAGCTTTAAGTATTTCCATTCCAGAGCAACTTCTCTTTTGTAAAAGATAGTACATTTTGGTATTTAGCTTTCCTTATAAAACTCAAAATTTAAATCAGTTCAGTTTGATATTTGATTTATATATTTTATACATTCTGTTGTGTTGAGTCCAGGACAATATACATATCAACACTATTGGAGAAATGGAGGATACTGTTGGAAAACACTATTTCTCTTATAATCATCATCAAAGGAAAAATCAGTTCAGGATCAGTAGTAGTACTTGATGCAATAAAACTAAAAATATTTTTTGTTTTCAGATTCTGGTGCGAATTTATTGTCTTAAATATCCAGCCTTGATTTTATTTCAATATCTGTTAGGGGTTCCTAACAATATCACTTCTTCATTTTCCCTCCCTATCCCACCTACCACCCACTGGTGGTAATATGAAGTGTTCAAACAGCAATAAAACATGACATTTTCTTGTAATCATAAGATAAAAAGAAGTTTGAAATCTGAATGCACTACTGTTATATTCTTTTTTACACTACCTTCAGCAGAGGTATCCAGCATGCTATCTCAAGTGCTTGAGCAGCTTCATCAATAATCACCACTTCAAATGAAGTGCTGTCTAGTTTCTTAGAGAAAGCCCCAATCAAAGTAGTTAATATTACATCTGCACTTTTAAGTACATCTGTTACAGCAAGCTGCTGCCTTTTACGTTCTTCTTTGGATAGAGTCCTAAGTTCCCTTTGTATGTCCTTTCTCGTATTTCTGTCTTTGGTTTTCAGCAGCTTTCCATTCAATGCCTAAAAAAAAAATAGGCTATATCATGTGAAAAGTAATATTGGATAATTATATTATTAAGCACATGAAGTAATGCTGACATCAATGATAGCATCTGAAGTAACAGTCCCAGAAACATCAGCTAGATGAAATTCACAATGCTGGTAAATGGTAATAAAATCACAATGAAAGTTAAGATTCAGATCTGTAACTTTTGTTCTAAAACTAACCTTCATTTCTTTCCGAATGTCATTTGCAAGACCACTATTATCTCCTCGTAGTACCTAATATTAGAGAAATTCAATATGGAATGGTGAAAACAAGTGTGATCTATGACATAAATTTGAAGAATGCCAAATACTAAGTAACTCAATCCATCATCTGACACTTTGTGCAGAATCTTACTTAAAGAGAACTTTTTGCATTTTTAAGTTGCTTGGTAGTTGTGAAATTGGCTATCATTTCCAGAGAGCAATTTATTTGTCCAGAATCTTTGGGTTTTTTATTTTTTCTTATTAGAGGGCTTTGTAGCAAGGAATGTAATGTTCTTTGACATTGTGTTTTGGTAGTAGGGAATTTGGCATTTGTGCAAGGAAAATTGCCAAAAAAATTTAACCAGAATTTCCCCCCTTCTCATCTAGTGTGGGACAGAGTTGTTTTCTTGGTTATTATGTGATTGGACCATGGTTACTAATGGGGGTTTTCTATCATAGATCTCTAGAGAGATTGCAGAGCTCTTTTGAGATGGCAGTTTTGCCTTGTTTAAAGAATATGCTATAACACTGACATAAATTTGGACATTTTACTGATGCTATTGTGGAATGGTAACAAAAATATGGGATAGAAATAGCTTAGCGTTTAAATAAGTTGTCACAATGTACCTGAGCATCCAGCGCACTGTCCAGTACTTGAGGCAATAAACGTGCAGGATGACCCAGTCTCACCAGCTTAACTCTAGCAGAAAAAGTAATCATGAATGAGTATCAAGTATCAACAAATGATGTTAGACCTGATGAAACCAAACCAAAAGGAGAAAGCACATCTCACCACAGAGTGGGCAAAAACAACAAAAAGTAAATAAGAACAGGAACATTAAAAAAATGGTTTCCAAATTATAAACTTCACAAGAAATATTACTTTCTGAAGAAGGTGAATTTTGTAAGAACGAATTCCTTTTCTTCTAAACTACTGGTTCCGTGGACAAATGTTTTACAGTAGAAGACATTGTTTATCTATGTTGTCAGATGCTGAAGCTACTATAACAAGTCACAGCACTTCAATCTGAGTAAAACCAGTCAATTATTATAGGGTCAAACATATAATAAAATATTTTACCTATGTGGAACTAGCCGCTCAACAATGTTATCAACAGCAATATTTGAAGCAGCACAAGCAAGAATCTTAGATCCACGTTTCACTTCTTGTAAAATAATTTCTACAACTGTCGTAGTTTTTCCTGTTCCAGGTGGTCCATGCAGCAAGAACACGTTCTTCGATGATAGAGCTTTCGAAACTGCTTCTTTCTTTGGAGATAAAAACAGAAATACATAATTTTGTGAGCACGAGGCAGAAGTGCAAAGCAGAAAAAGATGAACTACTTGTATATTCTGCATTGGTTAATTGATTTGATACAACAACAAGCCACTAGAATTTGACTATAATATAGTTATATAGAGCATGTCCTAGAAATCTGTAATATTCTAGCTTATTTATATGGTGGTAATCCATAAAATTCATGTAACTTCAGGATCAAAATTGAGTTCTTTTAGCTATGATTACAAAACAAATAGAACCCTAAAGTTGTATTCTGTTAATTCCTGTGATATTTGTCATAGGTTTTAAAGTAATCCAGTTAAGACCTTAAAAATAATAAGAAATTTCAAAAATTGAGAATGGTGCCAAAATGCCAAATAATTATTATGAAATATTTTTTAGAATCATGATTTAGAATGCTTGAACAAAAAATATCTAGAATGGTTGAGTACTCAAGTGATTAATGAAGTAAATATTTCCAATTCTTTTTCTGAACGTTAATAAACAATAGAGTGGTTAATGTTCCTAAACTGAAAATAATTTTGCTTGGAGTCCCTAAATCACAATTCTTTTAATTTCCCGAAAGAAAAAGACCTATTAGGCATAAAATAGTGGAACTATTACAGAAATGTGCCTTCTGTACCCAAAAAAAAAAGCTTTACGTTAATTATAAAGGAAGAAGCAACCATAGATGAAATGATACATTGAATGAAAATAGATTACAGAAAGTAGAAAACTAATTGGAAAAAAAATAAACAAATAAAGTGACTGAGCAAGAAATTTGGTTACACACCTGGGAGTGATCAAGATTTTTATTAAAGGGAGTGAAGGATACATCCTTTTTGGACACCGTTGGTGGCCTCTCCCCAAACAAGACAGGAATCAGATCAGAGGCAGGACCCTTGTGCACTCCTTTACTCAACTGTATCAATGCGTCTTTCATCCTGCGATATGTCACCTACATGAGCAACAAATATTTGCAGCACATAAGAACCTAGGAGCCAGAATTGATTAAAAGAAAAGGTAAAAATGCCAAGCTACATGTTATTATTACTTTTACACAACAGAAAACAACAAGCTAACTAACCAAAAGGAGAGCAAAAGCTGCATATTAGGGTCCTCTCAGTACATATCAGTATTTATGCAAATCTAAAATTAAATTCCAGCAAAATTCATGGAACATCACAGTAGTCATTGAATTATTTATAATCAACCTGCATAACTACTTTATACAAGATGAAATAAAAAGCACCTATTTATGAACTTATCAGCAGCATACCTCATTTGCTACTTTTTCCAGTCTTAGGGGACTGTTTAAACCATCTTCTGGTATATCATCTAAAGCAACAGTTATTGATGAGTCCTGTTAGTAATTGTATCAAACCAATAAGTCAAAGTAACATCCAAAAGGTGTCCAGGGACCATCTTTAGCCAACAGCATGAGCAATTTTATTTTCTTTTCACAAATTGAACCAATAAGGTAGGTACCTTTAATCTGTAAACAACACCTTGTCCAAGAGCAGAAGAACCTAAATCAGCCTTGTTGAGTTTTAAAACAACAACATCATGAGTACCAAACTGCATAAAAGGAAACCGCATTAACTCCTGAACTGTAATACAATATGCATTGAATAAATAGAGAAACTCCTATCAGTAATACAAGATGTTTTTGAGGCAAGTACTTGTACTGAATATCAAGAGGGAGGAGGAGGGAGAAAAATGCAGAAAATACAATAAAAGTAGGTTCATACAAAACAAGACTAAAATGCACAACTTTAAAGTTGGGTTGATCAACCAGTATAGCCAGTTTGATAGTGAACAGATAAAAGAAAGTAAATCCATATGCTTTACCTTGTTTGCAGGAAGAACATCTCCTTTTGTCGACTGGAACTCGATCAGAGACTTCCCCATAAGCCCTGTCTATTTTCAGAATAAAGAAGGGAACACAACATATGAATTGATCAATTGAAGCTCCACGTACTACTTAAATGCACAGGAAAACAAGAAAAATCAACTGTACACTTAGCTAGCTAGCTCCATTTCCTTGATACTGTTGAAATCTCAACATTAATGAAATAAGATAAACATAAAATTCCACTTTATCTAATATTTTGATATTTTTTAAATACAAATTATATGGCAGTTCAAAACAAAAGAGGAATTATAGGAGCAGGAATATATAAAAGAAAAAAGGTAACCTGGACATCGACACACTTCAAGTTGAGGATTGTGGAACCCCTCTTTTGAGCAGTATCCAAATTCCGGGACGCGCCAGTGGCGATTGAGCTTGAAATCTCAGCATCCTAAGCCAAAGGATAAAAAAAAAAAAAAAAAAATCGAAACTTCGTAAAACAAATCACTTTTTGAAAGTTATGATCGATTTCATGGTTGTAACAATTGAGATGATAATAGAAAAAGAGAAGAAGCAGAAGAAAGAGTACCTTTTCCAAGTCAAGAAGAGGAGCGGTAATTGAGATGAATTGCTCCAAAGAGAGAGGTGATGGCTTCTTCTTACTTCCCGTTCCCGTTGCCATTCTCACACTCAGTGTCAATGGTAAGTGCTATCTATCGATTAGATGCGAGAAAGACACGAGCTGCGCCCAACGTTGCTGAAATGCGCCACACTAGTAAGCATTGGCAATACACATGCGCGAGTTAACATGCCTAATATATCTCAATCGAGTTAACTAGGTTGTTATTCCTCAACTTTTTCGAATTTTGGTTCTTAGTGGTCGAAATTTTATTAAATAAATAAAAATTATTAATTTTAATTTTTGTTTAGAGACTAATAATTAAAAAATTTAAGAATCTTGATCATTCAAACAAAAATTTAAGGAATAAAAATCTTAATAGATAAAAGTTGAGAAATTTTGACCAATTAAACCAAAATTTAGAAACTAAAAATTGAATTTTAAAAAAAGTTTAATAAGGAGTAAAATTTATAACCCTATCTAAATAGGGTGGTGGAATATTTTGCTAAAAAAATTGAAATACCATCGTACTATTTAATATCAAAATAAATCGACAACTAAAATATTTTAACGTGACAAATTTAATATTAAATATGCTTGTTGGACCTTATTTTAATAAAATAAATGTTTGTTTTATGGACTTTTAGAAAAAAAGCTTGAAGCAACATATTGTTACTAATATCAATAGGGTAGAGTCTAGCAAAAGAGTTAGAAGATATTTGAATACAAGTCATAATATTTTTGAGAATTTTTTTATTGAAAATATAAAAAAAATTTCAAAAAAAAATTTAATCTTCTATCAAACATGCCGTTATTCTCTCACAATGAGCATGTTCGAATTATAGGTATTCATAGGATTGTCTGAACCGACGTTTCAAAAAGGAACTTCATCCATGCTTCGGTTCAACAGTCCTGGGCTCCGTGCTGCCGCATGTACACCACAAATCCAAACACTAACAGCATGTAGTAAACCAAGACCAAATTTTAAGTAGGAGAGATGTCCACATATAAGTGTTTAAATGTTAACATTGTTGATTGTAATTGAAAAAATATATTTGTAAGAAAAAAAAAATATTAGTTTTACATAAATTAATTTAAAGCAAGCATACTATAGTGATCACAACAAGCTTCTTTAATTTTCAAGTAATTACGTAGGCAATGGTTGTCCATCCTCCATATATTTTGGATAGTATACATGTTAGCAAAAAAAAAAAAAAAAAAAAAGGTATTTTTATGAATTTGGCCAAAACCAGTGCTATATAACAAATGGTCTTGTGCTAGACTCTTGTGCAACAGGAATGGATCTTCTCGTATAAGCGTAATTCTTATGGATACTAGTCTACTACTAATCAAAATCTTAAATAATATTTTTGAAAAAAAAAAAACAGTATGAGCTTCAACAGAAACTTCCTTATATTTTAATTTTACTTATAATTAGTGTGCTGATACATAAATTACTATTGAATTTTTTCCTTATTGACGTTCACATAATAAAATCATTTGAAAAGAAAAATAGACACAAAGACATTGAATAAATAGTCATATCAAAATTTGTAAAATCTTAGATTGTTTTTCTCTTCAGATAACTGGATGTAAAAAGCTCAATAAAATTGTTTTCCCTACTACACTTCTTTAATTTGATATTGATTTTTATTAATTCTCTATTGACTCTTATAAATTAAACAATAAGAGTTGTTACTGCTCCATTAAAATGCTCTAATTCTTCATTTCACAAACAAACTTTATGAGAATCTCGGCTGATCTTGGCACAATTAATTTTGTCTTGGTGAACATTTTGTCATGGCTTTGCAACTTGATAACCATCCAAATCCTAATCAACAAGCACCCTCCCCCTTTAATCTTAAGCAAGGTTTTTAAAAATAGTCTAACATATGTGATTCTGGCAGTGATGTTATGAATTTTTTCGCTCTCCACAATCCTAGTTGCCTTTATCCGCAATTTCTCAGAATGTTAAAGATTACCTTAAAACTGTGACTGCATATATTCATAATTTCTCACAAAATTAAGGATCGCAACAAAACTATAACCACAATTTCTTCAGAAGCCCATAGTGTCATTTATGATGGATAACAACATAATAAGCAGTAATCCTCACTAATCACTACAAATTCATTTTCATCCCAAAACTCTGAAATCAGTACTTCAAGTTTCAACTAGCCTATTGAGGCATGGAAGATTGAAATAAGATACACTGATAGCTTAAGTACAAAGAAATCAAAGTAAAACAGATTCTTAGTTCATTTAAAAAATCTTGCTTGCTCTGCTCTCAACCTGTGTATCTTATTCAACATTCCATTAGACTTTACAGTCAGCAGAGACAGAAAGTGAATATTTAGGACTTCAGGTACTTTTAATGTTCAATAGCATATTTACATGTGTATCAGTGTATGGAAGAGTATCTATTGGGACTTCGGGAGAGGTCAACCCGCTAAATGGATCTCCATAGCTCCAGAGATTTGTCTCTGGCTCTTGGCCGGATATACCCTGGATTCACCCAAAAAATATCATATTCACTAGGCAATATGAGTGATGATGCAAATATGGAAATCAGAGAAGAGGGCATCCCTTGGCATGTACACCTGGAGCTGTGGGGCATTTGGCCAAAGGGCAGTGATCAGCATCAAGACCCCACCAGGTTGGACAAAAAACACCATTATTAGATTGGAGGGCAAAATAGAGGGCTACACCCATGAAAGCAACTCCAGCATCTAAAGCAGCTGAAAGGATATAAATATAAGTATGCCTAGCCCACCATGCCTTGAGCTTTCTATAAACATAAAAATTGAAGAAGATTCCAACAATTCCCCATGTAATATAACTCACAGATCTGAATGGTGGGATATTGGATGACCTGCAGTTATGATGGGAAAGTTGATGAGTTGAATCCACTTGTGGTTGGGGAATTTGCGAAAAAGCAACCACGCTGGAAGGGGTGCTAGAAGACCAATAAGGAGAAACCAATTCATCCCTGGATAAACGCCATCCTTGGAGAACATTCTCTTTGGTCCTAATGCAATTGTTAGAGAAAGTAAAATTCCCCACCATGGCAGTTGGAGTTGCTTGCCAAAGCCTTCACAAGCAACCAAGGCCATAACAACCATAAGAATCAAAATGGTGACAAACCACCATTCAGGGACTTGTTCATAGTTTTTCTTCATAATTCTTTTATTGACATCTCCAAGTTGTTCTTTTAGTGCTCTTGTTGTCTTCCTCCACACCTGAAGAATCATCTCCCCGTGGAAGAGGGCAACATGCAAAATAGTGGCAGTCAAAGTTGCAAAGCCCAATCCATATTCAAATGCAAATGCAATACTAAGATAGATTTTGCTGTAATTGTTATAACTATTCAAATCAATTTCAGAAGTTCAGGGATTTAGAATCCGAGTAACATTATATATTGCACCAGTAGAGTCAAACGTGTGAGAACTAATGAGGGGAAACTTTTTGGCATCATATAAATTGCTCCAATAAGCAAGGGGAATCACCACATAGATATCCAGCACAAATCCAATCAACGTGTTGATGATGGCAAAGCCAGGTATAGCTAAAGGGCTGCCTAATAAGCCTGCAACAGTGTTCCAATTGAGGCCAAATGAGCCAATGCCAATTCCATTCATGCCTGAACCAATCTGTTGAGCAGTGATGTAATCTTTCCAAATCAAGCAAATAAATGAGATAGTTGATATTGCTTGGAAAGAGTACCCTGGAATAGCGCACTAGGCAAAGCTCACTACAAAGACTAGGAAAAAGAATTGCAGCCTAGTGTTTCCTCCTTTAGGCCTTTTTTCTTTTCATGAAATGCCCTGAATAGAGACACCTGCACAAGGTTTTCAGGCCACCACATATAAGGGGAGTCAACAAGGAATCTTCTAAAAATCCCAGCCCATCCATACCCAAGCATTTGGGTTAATAGTGCTAACAAATAAGCTGCTACTGGATGGATGCTCCTATGATAGAACGCCTTAACAATTGTGATGATGTTAATTGCATAAACACCACTAGATCCAGAGGTAGCAAAGATGGTGATCAGCACATGTTCCTTCAAAGAGAATGGCCCTGGATTCAACAAAAAAGACCATTTTGTGAACGGCACTTAGACTGGTTTAGTGGAAAGGGTTGCAGCCATGAGTTTTCCAAGTGGGAGGGTAATAATCTGCACCGAGACCGAAGAGATTTTGAAAGGGTTGGTTCTGTTGGCAAAAAATTGGATTACAAAGGCAAGTAGTACACAGGATGCCAACCCCAGAACCCATGTCCGGAATGTCAGTGCTGGCTGAGTAGGATCATCAGTGATTGGAACTGTTAGCCTTACTTGCTCTACGGGACAGTCATTGACTTTGAATTCATCTTCCTCAGCATCTTCTATGACCACCCTCTCTTGAGACACTCCTGAGCTTGATACCTCAGCTTCCTAACCCAGAAACAAAAAATCCCATAAACCACTCTTTCAAACCTATGACCTTTTTCATCACTCTTTTAATTCGAGTGGCACTAGAAAGTAACATACATGAAAAGCAACTGTTATCATTAATAGACCATAGGAGAGAGGGAGAGTCAAAGTAGATACCTTTTCCAAATCCAGAAGAGGGGTGGAAACAGAAATGAATTGCTGCAAAGGGAGATATGATGCTTTCTTATTATTGGCCCCTGTCTCCATTGCTGGCTGCTATGTAATGATTGCAGTTGCAGAACAGATAGAGAAACTTGAAACTTTTTAGTACAATACAGCATTCCTTTACATGTTGGAATGATTGATTTGTGACTTCAAGGTTCAAGCTAGTATTGCATCCCTGCCCCGGCATATCTCTAGTCTGCATCAAAATACTTGTCACGCCGGCCGCAATATAATAATTGATAGCAGAATTCATTCTTCAACTTAATTCAATTTTTTCACAAATATTAGTGGTTAGTTTGTTAGAAGATTCAAACTCACTAGCTCTCTCTTTTTTCTTCTCTTTTATTCGTGGTAAACATTTTTGTTTGAATGAAATGGATGGGGAAAAAGTCAACATCCCTATGCAGCTAATGTGGCAAGAAAAGTAGGTAGTGGATTTTTTGGGTTTCTCTTCTTAAAAAGGAGAAGATGTATCAATACATTTTTTAAAAGTTATCGATTAAAATGAGTTTATTTTTTATGTGCGGCGGTTATGTAAAGACAATGAATTAAGATTAAATAAAGTTTACTCTGCCAAAAAGACAAACAAAACCTAATCACGGGTTTTGATTGGTTTTTCTGAAAATTATAAAACTGATGCATGATGAGGAAACGCATTTATTTAGGATTCATTTTAAGATATTTATTTGATTTGAGTGACACTTTATAATTCAATAATACTAATGGATCAGAATTTGGCATATTATTCTACCAGAAAAAAGGAATCGGAATGTTATACCTTAAGTTAACGAGTTGAATCGCAATAATTGTGTTGGAATTCCTTTTCGTTGGACCCCCAGCTGCTTTAACATTATCCCCATCATAAATCAGGCCTAAAACACTCATGACCAGTGACATAAAAGAGAGCTAAATTAAGATTCGGGCACTTTGTCAAAAAAATAAAAGGAAAATCCTTGGGCACTTGATACTAGATTCTTAGCCTCCAATTTTGTTACACTCACCAATCACTTAGGCTTGGTTCCGTAAAGAAGAAATGGAGTGGAAAGAAAGAGAAAATTTTCAATATTAGTGAGTCTCACACTTTTACCATACTACTTTGGTCAATATTTCTTCTCCATTTCCTTTCCTTTTCTGCGGTGATGTATTTCATTTCATTTAAAAAATAACTTACCATTTCTCAACCAAACAATGATAAGCGAGAATAAAGATTGCGTAGAGCAACAAAACCATGATGCAATTTTGTGGATAGTTGAAAGCTAAAAGCATTTGGGTGGGTTACAAGTACAGCATTATTTTCCGCTACATGAATACCACCACGATAAGGGCAGATGTTAGCATCATTCCTACAAGTATTGCATAACTAGACTGCAAACACCTTGTATCAAATTCATATAAAACCCCAAAATGCCAATGATGATGGCTAATAACATAATAATACATCATGTAGCTGATCCTCACTAGTCACTACAAATGTGTTTATATCCCAAAAAAACTGAAACTTAGCGGGAATAGACACCTCTACCGCAAAAAGCCTCAACTTACCTACAGAGGCATGCAAATCCAATGTGGACTCATTTGTATATGAGAGCATCACGTCCAGGCCCAATACCAATGTAGTGAATAGGGACCCCCACAAGTTCTTCTATCCTTTCCACATACAGCCTTGCAGCTTTTGGAAGGTCAGAATAGTTTCTTATGGAAGAAATATCAGATTTCCATCCAGGAAGTACTTCATATTCCACCTAAAACATGAAAACAAATAGCCGTAAGAGAATGAAATGCAAATTCCCAAAAATTAAGGACCAAATTAAGGACCTTTACCTTCCTTGAAAACCCTTTTACTTCCCATTTTGGTTTATATTAGTCATATATGAAATAGAAGCCTTTGGTTATGTTATCCAAAACTAGAGTGAAGGTGGAGAAATAATGGTGTAGATGGAAAAGATAGAAAAGTTACCTTCAGTTGCTCAAGAAAACGGAGATCTGAAGGGAATGATTTGATTGGGGTGCCATCAGCAAGTTTGTAAGAGACACCCAACTGTATTTCTTCAAGATCTGATAACACATCCAGCTTGGTAAGATTCAACGATGAGAAACCATTGATCTGACATGAGTATTTCAGTGCAACTATATCAAGCCAGCCACACCGTCGAGGACGGCCAGTAGTTGTGCCAAACTCCTGCCCAGCAAATCTGAGGAGATCACCTCCTGAACCCAAAATTTCAGTTGGAAAAGGACCAGAACCAACTCTTGTTGTGTATGCCTTCACCTGCACAACCAAAATAAAATTAATAAACCATTCTTCCTGTGTTAACTCTGCTAAATTCGTTGATGTTATATTTTTTTAATACAAAAGCACAGAAACAGCTTGAAGTTCCTGAGCTAAAAGTTTGGCAGTAAGGAACAATTACTGATAAGAAACACAGACTTCTTTTTGGGTAAGACAGTTCAGACAAAATATAAAAAAGATTACCAACAACTCCAATAAACAATTAAAAAAAAAATAGAAAAAATCCACGTACCACTCCTATTAAATCACCAAGTACCCTTGGAGCAATACCAAGACCAGTGCATATCCCACCTGCTGATGGGCTAGAAGAAGTAACAAAGGGATAAGTTCCGAAATCAATGTCCAACATGGTAGCTTGTCCTCCTTCAACCAAAATCTTCTTCTTTTGTTCTATTGCCTCATTCATGACAAGCACAGTATCAGCAATAAAGGGCTCCAACCTCTCGGCATACCTCTTGTATTTTTCAACTTCTTCCCTGAGCACATCTGGACCATAGTTAAAATCTTTGAACCTCAATGCTGCATCTGACAATATACGATCAAGCTTCTGAGGGAAAGTATCCATGTGCCTCAAATCACCCACTCGGATGCCATTACGGTTAACCTTGCTGGAGTAGCAGGGTCCAATGCCTCTCTTTGTGGTGCCAATGAAAGATTTAGCAAGCTCGGCTTCTCTTAGCCCATCCACTACTTGATGGAAATCAAACAACAGGTGAGCGCGATCAGATATCAATATCCTTCCCTTGCAAGAGACCCCATTTGATTCAAGACCGTCAATCTCTTTAAACAACCCCGGCAGGTGCACTACAACCCCATTCCCAATAACACAGAGAGTATCCTCATTGAGAATACCAGAAGGAACAAGATGTAGGGCAAACTTTTTCCCTTCTGCATTATAGATAGTATGCCCAGCATTAGCTCCACCCTGAGAACACATAATAATCACAAATTAACAATGCAAAATAACAATTGAAAAACCCAATCACAATACACCAAAATAATCGCTAAACTAAATAGCATCGCTATCCAAAATTACAAAATTGCCGTTATAGCCCTTGAAATTACCAAGGGTCAATCATTTCAAGAGAAAACACTCTCTAATGGACTCTGTTAAAATTCATTTGAAACTATAAAACCATGTGTAGTACTCATTAAATAAGAGAAGCCAGACCCAAAAGTTTTATGATTTCCAACTAATAATTTCCAACCAAGAGTAAAAAATGTGTTCAAAAGAATGTGTTAGAGAATATTGCTAACATTTCTCTCATTTTAGTCCTTATTTTTGCAACATCAGGGACTCAAAAGTCAAAGTGTCAAACCACTACCCTTTGGGAGCTAAAATAAAACATTATTCGATAATGAAAGAAACAAAAACGACATCTCTGTACTCTCAGGCATAAAATTGACAGGCCTCCCAATTACAGGTTCAATCTAGTGTTCTTCTCATAATAAATTAAAATATCAAAAACCTTAAAAAAAAAAAAAAAAACAAAATACACTGATTCAGTTAAACCGCAGAGCAATCACCCTAACACAACACTGCCACCAAAACACCCACACACACACACACACACTAATTCCATCGACTTTCCGAACGACCCACGATTTGAAACAAAGACAGAAGCCATGAAAATTGAAAAAGAAGAGAACTTTGGCAGTACCTGGCAGCGAGCAACGATTTCGAAGTGCTGGGCCAATATGTCGACGAGTTTCCCTTTGCCCTCGTCGCCCCACTGGCAACCTAGCACGCCGGAGACCTGACTCAGCGCCCCGATGCGGCCGCCGGAGGTGTCGGCGGCGGCAAGCTTGGTGGGGGGAGGCGCGACGGGCTTCGCGGAGCATACGACAACGTTTCGAGTGGGGCGAACTTGCCGGAGGGAGATGGAGCGCTGAGGGTTGCATATTGCGTGAGAATCAAGGGTCAGTGATGAGATGCTGTTCATTGTGAATGTGAAACACACACGCACGATACAAAGATACAAGAGAGAGAGAGAGAGAGAGAGAGAGTGAAAGACGCGAACACAAAAGGGGTACAAGGCTGCGTTGTGTTGTGTTTTTATACTTCACAAACAATCAGCCGAACTTTTTTTATTTTTTTTATTATTTTGACAAGGATACTTCAAAGTCATGGATTCTACCGCGAGCAACAGTAAGATATTATTCCCTTCACTTCTTATACTAAATTTTTTTATAATAACAGGATAAATTATGGACGGGTTTGTTTAATTTTAATATAAATAATTTTTATATAAAATTATTTTTTAAGAAGAAGATAAGATTTGTTTCTTAAAATAAATAAAAAATTATTTTCTAAATGAAAATAATTTAGATAAATATATTAAAAATAAATGTTTATTTTAACAATAAATTTAAATAAACGGATTCTAAGTAATAGTAAAATAAGTGTCAATTTATCTTTTTAAATGAAACGAAGCATTTGAAAAACAGATCACGTGTAATTATTTTATAAAAAAATAAATTAAAATGTTAAAAGAAAAATAAATAAAACTGAAACAGATCCCTCGTTTAAAACCAAGTTCCGATAATCCTGGAAATTACCCCACCAAAATTGAAATCAACAAAATCCAAATAGGAATTGTTCCACGGAAATTCAAATCATGGACGTTGCCTAGCAACACAAGAAGGCTTACAGGTTGCTATATATGGTTAATCGGTTTGAAAGCGCTGTCTTATCAACAATAAGATATTTTCCTTTTACACCATTCAAAAATCAAATACATCTACTAATAATAATAATATAATTCTGATATTGTCCTTTAATAAAAATCTTCAACTTCTTTATACATCATTTTCCTTTTTAATTTATTCCTTTTTTATTTATTATCTAAACTCATATGGATTGACAATCCATATAATTCATATAGATTGGATAATCTATATGCTTCATATAGATGACCTCTACCACCATAACATTCATCGTGATAACAACAATAAAATTAAAGTAACTAACAAACCACGGCCAATTACAGGAGAAGAAGGTCCGCCAAGAAAAACAAACAGAAAAAGTAATCTAAAAACAAAGAAGAAGCAAAAATGAGATAAAGAAAAAACAGAAAGAAAACCAAGAAATAGAAAGAAGAATAAGAAGATGAAAGGTAACTTTGGAACTAATATAAAAAAGAAATGAATTGTGTATGAGAGATTTGAATAGTGTTGGAAGAAATTTTTCAATAATATAGCAATTGAAACTTTTTATATATAAGAAAGAAAAAAAAGCAATTGAGAGGTGCTGCTTGTTACAGTATTACTAATGGGTTGGGTAAGAAGGTTGACCAAAACTCAACAAAAACATGCTTATCTTCTATTTGTATGGTAGCACCTTTGATTTCTCCATATTAAGGCTGTCTTTAGTTTAAAAAATAAATAAAAAATGTGAAAGTAAATTGACATTAAAAAAGTTATTAAATATTTGAATAAAATATAATGTTGAAGTGTGAAATTTACATTAATTTTTAAAATTTTCATTTCACATGCATTCAAATGTAAATTGACCAAACACTATCTAACAATTCAGGAGGAGACTTTTGAAGTGAAGGCTTATAAAGGAAGACATTAGGTTATGGAATTAAAATTATCTAAAAGAAATAAAGTTCTCATGTCATTTGTGTGTTTAGTACGAATTTTTATTTATACTAAACAGTATTTTATTTTATAAAATAACTTAAGATAATAATTATAATAGAATGAAGGAAGTATTTTACAATTTTTATGAATCACTTAATTTTTTTCCATTAGTTATCTTTATTAAATACTTTAAGTATTTATGTCTGTTAATTGATAGTCATGTATAATACTTTTAAACATTAATATTTTCGCATTAATTATAACAATTTAATCATTATTAATACGGACACAATTGTTATATTAGTAATATTTAAAAATTGATCAAATTAATTATTTTTATTAGTAGGTGTGATTATGTCCAATGTATATAAGATATTATTTTATATACTTGTTAGTTCATCTTTGTTTATGTAAAAGAAGTTATAATAATTGTGTAACAAATGGAATTTTGTGTATTGTAGGTCCTTTGGTGGATAGGATAATAACTATAGTTATGAAATCTAGTTCGGTCATTAAATTGGTTTATATAGTAAGTAAGTGGGTTAGTGATCTAACCGGTGGATCAATAATTAGCTCGATTTGACTCGATACATATTACAAATTCACAATTATATATGTATATATTATATATAAGTATATAATTAACATTATTTGAGTAAGAAAAATCTATCCATACTCCAAAATCTAAATTTAAAAAAAAATCCAAAATTTTGTTCAATGTTTTTTCAAATATTTTTTTTCCAAAAAATAAAAAAATGGAAACCTGACCGGATCAGACTAGTCCAACCGAAAATTTAGTTGTATTTAACCGGGTCAACTTGGACCAACTCAGATCGGTTGCATTTTCGATCCAAACACTAAACTGGCCCGATTTAGTCATCAGATTTCGTCCAACCGGTCCAGACCAATTTTTACAACATTAATAATAACTATCTTATTCAATTTTAATCCATTAATTATTTGACGTGTAAATAAGATATGATAATGATATTTTAAAAGAGAAAAGAGCATATTTTACAAGAATTTAGTTACACAAATAAAATATAATCTTATATAATTTAGTTAGAAGTATATTGCTTTAATAATTTTCATAATTTGTAAAAGAAACATAAATTAAAAATTCATTTTTAGAAAAAGTATATGTTATTTTAATGAAACAGCTGTTTTGTAATTTGAAAATTATCATATTTTTATCTTACTCTCTTATTCTATCATATGTTATCATATCATGCATACGAAACAAATCCTAAAAATGATTTGCATGTATCAGGATCATGTTAATAAAAATTCTTAATTAATCTCCTAACGGTATTAATTAAATAAAAAGTATTTAATATTTTATTAAATAAGTTTAAATATACAAAAAATACTATTAAATGAGTATTTTTTATGTTGTAAATATAGTGCATGCTCTTTTAAGAAAATTGCATTTTACTAGTATTTTAATACGTGCAATATATAGGATAAATAATTATTTTATATGACTAAATTTTATAACAAATAAATATTTTTAAATATATAAATTGCATCATAGTTAAAATTTATAATACATCTTTTATTTTCCATTCTTCAGGAATATTTTGTATAATTTCATTATGATCTAATCTCTTAGTTACTTGTGTGACTTATGTATTAGCTTCTATAGTTTGCCAAATATTAGCTCCACAATAAGTTGATGTATTAGCTTCTATATTTTGTATAATTTCATTATGATCTAATCTCTTAATTACTTGTTAGAATTATTAGATAAACACTCAAAACCCTTAACATTTTAAGTAGTTTATTTTCGAAGAACAAATTATTAGAATAAGTAGCTTTTACAAAAGCTAATGCAAGTAACTTATTAATCATGACGTGTATATGTCAAGCTTTTTATATATAGCATCTTGGGCGTTAACAAGGGTGGATAGTGATCCTTGCCAAAAGAAAGATGAGACATGAAGAATGACTCTTGACGGCCTTCAAACGGGAAGGAAGAATACATGACTGAATCAAACACATATCCAAATAAAAGTGATATAGAGGTTGTACAATGAAAAATGATTTAAAAGAATTAGTTAATTATATCTATATCAACAAAATGTATTTCCTTTTAAATAGTTTATTACTTAAGAAATTTATAATTAAGTTAAATGTATTTACTTTTGAGATAATTAAGTGACTTTTTTGAAAATTTTTCTAAACAATATGTGAATAAAACAACTGAAAAGATTTATATTAATTTGGTGGGACAACCAATGTAGTCAGATATACATTCCTCATCGATCACGGCTGGACCTTCAAACTTCTCCAACGCATACAACAGGTCCTCACCCTTTTCTAATTCATCATTCTCTCTCTAGGGTTTCTCTCTCTTCGTGTTAGTGACGTTGGTATTTGGTTTATTGTTATGTGTTGTAACTGCGCAAGGTTCATGAATGGCGAGCGTGGTGTTGTGGAAATTTGGAGAGTGATGTTTGAGAGGAAAAAGAGAAAGGTGCCCATTATAATTGTGAAATCCGATCATTGACTCGGTTGAGATAATAAGTCAACGGATCATTGGTTTAATATGTAGATAAATAATTGATGCGGTTTGATTCCGAATATATTAAAAATTCAAAATTATGTATATATTTATTAAATATAAATATATAACTAATATTAAGTGAGTAAGAAAAGTTTATACATACTTCAAAATTCAAAATAAATAATTAATAATAATTCAAAATCCAAAATCTTTATTTTTTTAAATAAAAAGTTATAAAATTGGCTGGATCGGACCGGTCTAACCAAAATTTAGTAGCCTACTCAATCGAGTTTGATTGAATCATCCAGGATCAATTACACAACCAATTTAATAGAAAAAATCGACCTGATTAGATCACTTGGTTTTGCTCCAACCGGTCGGACCAGACCAATTTCATAGCATTTGATAGCACATTGAGGTGGTTGGAGCTAGAGGGATTAAATTTTTTATAAAAAAGATAATGGTAGATAAAAATTATCTCTTCATTTAAAAAACAAAAAACATTAACAATGTCACTAAAAACTGATGAAAGGATATTTTTCAGATTTTAAACATAAAGGACTTAAATTGAGGATTTAAAAACATTAAACTTAATGACCAAAATAATATTTTAGTTAAGTTGTGAATCAAATATTGTATTTTAAAATTTATTTTATATATTATGTTAATTTTAATAATTTTCACTAGCACTTGTTAAAAATATTGTCGATCCATACATTAAAATTCTAATATGGTAATTTTTTATGAAACAAATTTGGTAATTTTGTGTTTAACTCATAAGAATAAACAATTTAAATGAAACTACACTCACATTCAAATTATTAGGGTTGAATTAAGTTTTTTAATTTATTGTTTTAATAGTTAAATTTAAATGTACTATTTTTGTTTACTTATATAATTTATCTAATGTTTATTTTACCTAACATATAAAGTATGAGTAAAATTAATGTCTAAAATCCATTTTGAGGATTTAATTTCCCATTCATTATCTTTTTAGTTATATACAGTAGAGAAGACTTTCTCTTATAGGTATAAATTTATTTTTTCTATACATTGATATTAAATGTAAATAAATTAGTATTGAAATTATAAATAAAGTAAAAGTAATGAGAATGAATATTCTTTTAAATCAAGTAAGGAAATTTTTAATAACTTACGAGAGTGATCAATTTACTTGAAACTACGATAACATTTTTTATTACATTAACTCTGAAAATCCAATTAAGATAGCACCATTTCACTATCAAAATGCTGTATAACGGGATCAAAATTCAAATACACACAATTACTTGATCATGTTCCATTATTCAAGAGGACGCCTTGATCACAAGAGGTACCCTTTCCCTTTGTACCACACCGTCCTTTACCTCTTCTGACACCCCACTTTGAAGACTTGCACCTTTCTCACTTGTCCCTTTCTTCCCTCTTGTTGCTAGCCTCTTCAATTCAGAGCAGAACCCACTGATCTGACTCAGAATCTCTCTGCCACCCAACAAATTTTGCGCGGAGAAAGTACTCTTTAGCTGAGGTTTTTTATTGCTTTTCACAGGACACTCCACTGAACCATTATGCAACTGTTTTGAATTGGCCTTGTTTGTCTTTATCAGTGTCTTCTTCAGCTTGTTGTTGGTCCTACCATTGGGAAGTGGAGGTGAAAGGTTTGGATTTCTATTCTCACTGTCTTCATAAAAGCTTCCTGAACAACTGGGTCTTCTGGATCTCTCACTAGACATGGCATAAGAACTTTCCACAATTGAAGAAGTTTCCCCGACACAAACATTAACAAAAATAATCAGGCTAACCATAAATTTTCCTTTTTTATTTTTCTTTGTTGGATAAAATGTGTTTTAAGTACTAAAGATTTGATCAAATTTGATTTTAGTCCTCCATTTTAAAAAGTAATTTTGGTCCTCTTACGATGAAGACTGGGTTTCTTTTGACTTTTAATCAGAAACCAAATCCATCATAATTCAAATATACAAGTACCAAATGCATTTTACTCTTTTGTTTTCATAGGATTTGGTACCTTCGGTGTCTGTCCCTAAAGGGGAGAATTTCAGAAATGGTTGCAAATCTTAACAGCTTCGCCTGCATGACAAACAAGAAGAAAAAAACAATTTAATTCATTGCCTTGGAAAAAAAAATAAGAAATTTAACTATTTACGAGAGAATACAACCACAAGATACAAGAATTGAGGTTGCAACCTTGGAATTGTGAGTGGTGACCGGTTTAAGAAAATCTTCAGCAGTTTTTGGATGCTTGCAATCTAGGAGAGGAAAAAGAAGAGAAACTCAGCAACAAGGAAAAGCAAGAAATGAAAGTCCATGAATACCCTTGTAGAGAGCCTCACCGTGAGTGCAAAACCAAGCTTCATCATCAACAAGAGACTCATCAAAAGCAGAAAGATCAACCCACATAGGGGCGTCGAAGTTCTCGTAGGTGTCATCTTGAGCGAACGTAGAATCTATGTTGTCCCAGTCAATTTTGTCCGGTTCCATCTTCGGCGAAGAATCTGAAAAATTAAAGCCAAAAAGAAGAGTTAGAGAAATGAATTGGAACTGCAAAATGGAAAAGAAAAAAGAGGGTGGAAAATTGTTGCAAATGTGAATGAAGGTCGCAGGTGGAATTTGAAGGAAGGAAAAGCTTAGAAGAAGAGTTGGAATAAGCAAAAACAAGGTATGACCTTGTATAGTGTAGTTAACTAGGAGTGAGGATTCTGTAACGTTTGGACTTTGGAGCATCACATTTACGTTTGTGTTGGAATAGGACGTTTTGAACATTTTCGACCGTTGGGCACTTTGACCCTCTTTTATTCTTCTTCTTTTACTCTCTATCTTCTTTTGTTTTTTATTTATTTATTAAAATGTAAGAATTAGTGAAAAAGCAGAACTCATCCCAATTTTGCAGTGAAAATAGGAAGAGAAAATAAATAAAGTGTGTATGATAATAATATTCTTTTAAAATAATAGTAATATACTTAAATATATTTTTTATATTTAATTTTGGATTATTTTTTGTTTTTTATTTCCTAAATTTAAATTTGTTTAGTTCTTATATTTTAAAAAAAATATTATTTCTAGTCTTCATAAAAAAACTAAATATTTGAATCATTTTAGTTCCTATAAAATATTTTAATAAATTTTTTCCCTTGATTTGAGTATTTGATTTTTTAGTCCCTATAAAATTATTTTGATAATTTTAGTTCCTATAATTAGTTATTTTATTTTTAGTCCCATAAAATCATTTTTATCATTTTAGATTATGTTTGACAAAATATATCAATTAATTTTTAGTCTCTTTTATTAACTGAAAGTTTGATTATGTTTGGTAAAACATTTTAGCTAGTTTCTAAACTTTTTTTAGTAGTCGAAAAACTTGTTTGACCATTCAGTAAATAAATTTGTTTAGTAGCTTTTAGTATTTTTTAAAATGTTATTAAATGTTAGCTTCTAACTTTTTATATTTTCTTCTTTTTTTATTCTCAATATATTTATCTAAATTCCTGATTACTTTTTTTAAAAATAAATCATGATTTTATTATTTATGTCACTTTACACTTTTCAATTATTTCAACAACTAAATTCATCAAACATTTATAATTTAATAAGTTATTTTTCAGCTAATTTATCAAATATAACCTTTGTTTGGTTGTTTAATAAACAAACTTCTTTTAGTAGCTCAATATTTTTTGAAAATGCTACTTGGCGTTAAGTATAATTTTTTAAAATACTAACTTCTAACTTTTTATATTTTTTTTTCTTTTTATTCTTAATATATTTATCAAATTTCTTGATAATTATTTTTAAATAAATCATGATTTTATTATTTTATATTTTTTAAATATTTCAACCGTTAATTTAATTAAATATTTATAATTTAAAAAATAAATTTTTTAACTTATAACTACAAAATTTAGGTTTCAATCTAATTAGTTAGTTGAATATAATCTTAGTTTCTATGTCTATATGAACAACACATGGCGTGATGACATGCCACATCCGCATATGTGAGGGAGACATGATATGATGTGTAACTTTGTTTTTTAAATCATCTTTTAATGCAATTTCTTTAATGACCGAGAAAAAAAAAATACAAAAAATTATAAGAACTAAAATGGGTTAAAAAACAATTTTTGATATTTATTTATGAGTTTAACATTAATACATTAATATTATAAAAAATAATTTTAAATATAATAAATTGTGATTAAATAATTATATAAAAAAATTATCTTTATTTAGTGAGAAAAAAGAAAAGACTAGAAAAGAAAGAATACTACAGAGGTGTAATAAATTGGTGGCAAGTGACAATTGGAAAGGCAGAGTGTGTGGTTCCGTTGCGTTTGCTGGCCTCGGAAAATCCAAGAGAGGGAAAAGAACGTTGTTCTGTTCCCTGCTCTCTCTGTTAACGACAATTTGATTCCATTCGCTGCTGCTGTGTGTGCTCTCACTTCCCAAATCAAATCTCAATAGTATTACTATTCATAAATCATTTCATTTGTTCACTTTCTCTGTGTTGCGTTGTGCTCCTTTGGGCCTGGGCATGGCTATTGCAGCAGCGGCTATGGTGGTGCCATTGGGCCTGCTCTTTTTCGCCTCCGGCCTCATTGTTAATCTCATTCAGGTTTCTCTTTTCCCCCTTTCACTATTTTCTTTCCTAACCGCACATCAACACATTCAAATGTGAACTCTTTCTTCATCAATACAATCATAGCAGCATTTAATTACTCTCCAATCACCATATAACAACTAGATTTTGTTTTCTACCGATGGATATGGAGTGTATTATAATTTTTTTCTTCACATTTTTTGGTTTCATGCCACAAATGATAAAATAAACTAAGAAAGATCTTGAGTAGCTAGCTTCCATTAATTTGTTTGACTTTGACCTCTTGAATCATTGTCTCAGGCAATATGCTATGTCGTGGTAAGGCCGGTGTCGAAGAATTTGTACAGACGGATCAACCGGGTAGTGGCGGAACTCTTGTGGCTGGAGCTTGTGTGGCTTATTGATTGGTGGGCAGGAGTTAAGGTGTTTAACTAGGATCCAACTTTTCTCTAATTTTCTTTCGTTCTGTTTGGATAAACTTCTCGATCAACACTTATAGGAGAAAAAGATAACAAGATAAAATGAATTGAGTTTCTCCTAGAGTTAAAATTACCTTATGCATAACCTAATTTACAGAAGCGCTCTCATTTATCTTCTCCGTAATTAATTTTAACTTCTCTGTAAGCTAATTTTGACTTATGGAGATGTTTAATTTATTTTACCTTATTATTTTCTTTTCTCTGGTATAAGTGCTTATTGAGAAGATTTATCCAGGTGTTTATTGTTGTCTTCAAATTTAGTTAGTTATCCACCAGTGCGTAGTTTGTTTTGCAATTTGCTTGCTCTATGTGGTATTCTAGAGATGCGGAATTGGGTTTTTTACATTATTCTCATAGTGCATCTCTTCCCTCTCCTTGGATGGGTGGTGTTGTAAAATAAAACCTGGGCAATCTGGCTACCTTGTGCATGTGTGACTTGCAATGAACGATATGTTATGGATGGGCTTTACAATGTTGCATAATTAGTCCCAAATATTTCAGTGGGAAATAAAACTGCATTCATTGTTTTTACTTTGCAGTACTATAATCAAATTTCAAAATTAGGGCCACATTGTTTGTGCCTTTTCTACCTTTGAATTGAAATGTTTTATATTTATGAAAAAAATTACAAAGACCTCAAATATAGTTGTTTTAGTGTGTTTCTCCAAAGCTAAAAATAGTAGCTTCTGAAGAAAAAGGTTCTGAAAAAAAGCATATCTTAGAGTCACTTGTTTTTAAGCTTAAACAAAAAATGTTTGACTTGAATAGACTTCCAACTCAATCAAGCTACTCTAGCAGGTTTTTATTTTATACTAGCAATCTAATTAATCAAAGTTAGAAATTTTGAAGTTTTTGGGTATAATTTATCGTATTTGGTTAATTCTTAGATTTCTCTTGGGCTTGGAATGATTGGTATAGGATGTTTAGTTCATTTAATCATCAGTGGTTCTGTGCATTGAAACTCTAGGATCTTTTAAATTTTGGCTGAAAATGTAGAGGGAAGATCCTATGGTGACATGATACTATATAGCTCTTTAATTCATATGATTGGTGAGGATTGGGAGGATTTGTTATCTTCCTTATTACTGTTCCAATACCCCCATCCCCTTTTCTTGATTAATCTTTCCCCCTTTTCTACCAGCCTAGCTGGATAAAAAAGGAGAAATTATGGAAGACATAGAGATTTAGAGAGAGACTGAATATTACTACGTACTAAAAATTATTTAATTTAGCATATAGATTTGAATTCTTCTCTATTTTCAGTAAAGGTTTTTATTATTTGTTATTCCAAGACAGAACTTTTTCTTGTGTAATGAAGCCTTTTTCTTGCTTACAATTTTCTTGACTTTAATTGAATTTTAGTTGAAGGAGATAATGCCTTTTTCTATTTTTGGATCACAAGTAGGGGTGGAAATAGGTTAGGCCAGGTTAGGCTTGAGCCTGAGTTTGGTTAAAAAATACATGGCCCAAGCCTAACTTGTTTAATTGTCATAGGCTTTTTTTAAAGGATTGGCCCGACTTACAAGTGAAACAAATATGTTAGGCTTTATAGGAATCAAGTCTAATCTGGTTATATGATTTAAACATATTTTTAAAGTTTAAGCTGACATTCATGATAACTTATTTGAAAACATATTTTGCAATAAGACCTCTAATTAGGACATAAATTTATCTTTCAAATTTCAATAAACTTGTAAGCTTAAGTTTGATTATTTATGTAAGTCAACATGCTTAACATTTAAAAGGATAAATAAATATAAGATTATAATACATTATAAAAAATATAATAATATAATAATAATACTAACAAGAAATATTTATTTTTGTGTATTTAAATGGGATGACCTGTTAGGTCTAAAAGGCTTTTTAAATAGCCTAGAGCCTGACCTTTTTAACTAGATAGGCTTTGATAAAAGCCTTGGCCTGGTTTATTTTCTTGAAAAGCCTAGCCTGGCCTGAGCTCAAAGAGCTCCTTTTGAAATCAGTTCCTTTTAAAAGGATGCTAATGAGTTAGTTGGTTGGTTGATTGCTACCATGACACATGGAATTTGAGAAATATATTCTCTTGAGATCAGTTGTTTAGTACTTTCAGAAAGCACAATGTTATCAAAGAAAGAAAATTGGTTATTTGAAAATCATAATTTTTGAACTGTAATTTAATGGTTTATTCTGTTGCATTTTGTATAGTTTATTCTTACATTTGGAACTTCCTGGTTCTAGGTCCAAATATTCACAGATCATGAAACCTTTCGTTTAATGGGTAAGTCTTATGTTAGCCTATGATTTAGCACTAAGCACTTTACTCCCTCCATTCTTTCTTCATGTGTTGTGCATGTATTCTTATCTTCTAGAAAGGAAAAGGGGGAGGTTCTTGGGACAACATTTGCTTACATATAATAATTTGGTTCTGTTTTGTATTATCAGGTAAAGAGCATGCACTTGTGATAAGCAATCACAGAAGTGATATTGATTGGCTTGTTGGATGGGTTTCAGCTCAGGTGATTGTCTTAGTTGGTCTGATCTTTTCCACATCTTCAATGAAAGCAAATTAACACAAATTCATTTGTGTATTAATACAAGTAATTTATTTTATTCGTACGTTTGGAATGTTTGATATTATGTGAGGACAAAAGGACACATATTTAAGGGTTACTTATGCATGTGTTACTATTATATATAATAAAATATGTTACCCTTTGATTTCTTATCTTCTATTTCTTGTGACATATTTGTTTGTTTTTCGCTTCAAATGCTGATTGGTTATTCAATATCATTCAACAGCGTTCAGGTTGTCTTGGCAGCACTCTAGCTGTGATGAAGAAATCTTCAAAGTTTCTGCCGGTATATGCTTCTGACTTATAGTTTCAAAATGAATTTATTCAGTCATTATGAATAAATCACCGAAAGTGCACCCTGCACTGTAGAGGATCTTAATTTGGGGAAACAGTAACAACAAATTCTCTTTTATTCCACTTTCTCTCATTTTCATAACATCAATTGTAAGCTTTCTAGTATAACTTCATACTCGTTGTTTTAATCTCCCTCTTAGGAATAATTTTGTCTTATACTTATTCTTGTAAATAGAATAAAATCTTACCGTATATTTGCTATTATTGGATAGATTTATTTTCTTTTCTACTTTTCGTATTTCCCTTTTTATGGGTAGTTTCCCTATTTCCTTTAATAGGTTTATCCTTTTAGCCTTTAAAAAGGGAATGGAGCTTGTATTGCAAACACACAAAAATATATTTCAGTTATTTTTCTTTCAAGTTGGTATCAAAGCTTCTGATCTCGGGGAGTCTGTTTCTGATGCCACTGCTCAGTCCATTGTGGCAGCTGCCTAAACCCTAAAACAGAAATATATTCAGTTCTTTTTCTTTCATATATTATCATGAGTTGAACATTACAAGTATAATTTTCTACTTATAATCCCAATTATTTTACCTTCAAATTAGGATAGATGCTAAGTTCTACATTTGCAGGTCATTGGCTGGTCAATGTGGTTTTCTGAGTATCTTTTTCTGGAGAGAAGTTGGGCCAAGGATGAAAGCACGTTAAAGGTATGACATGCTAAAATATAATTAATTTATATGTTTTATGCTCATAAGATAAGGGATACATGCTTGTGTTTCTCAAACTGATGTCTTTTTTCTTACTTATGCAGCAATACATTCAATGGCTATAAATTTTCTCTCTCAGTGCATTAGCTGTTTGATTTCATTTGGGAATCTCATTTGAATGTTTTGTTATCCTATCTGCAGTCGGGCATCCAGCAACTGAGTGATTTCCCTCTACCCTTTTGGTTGGCCCTCTTTGTAGAAGGAACACGCTTTACACAGGCCAAACTGTTAGCTGCTCAGGAATATGCAACTTCCACTGGATTGTCTGTTCCTAGAAATGTTTTGATTCCAAGAACTAAGGTGAAATATAATTTTTTCTGCCTTCTTTACCTTGCTTTTCCTTCCATGGATTGGAAGCTACACTGTATTAATCATTCTGGTCTAGGTATTAGTCTTAATTATTCTGTGTTAGCAGCTACTATAGACTTGCAAATCTTAGAAGTACCGCTGATGAAATTATATTACACTTCCACATCTTGTAATAGGTTGATATCACTCTAGCTGGTATGGGTATGTAAAAAGGTTAATTCAAATTGGTCACTCTAGGTTCATGTGGACATGATTAATTGAGTTGAGAAATGTTTTGAGGACTATACAGAAATTGACCAAGAGATGTAGTCAAAGACAAGATATCTAAATTCAATAGATTTTGAATTTTTGACCTATAAGAATTAGAATGGTATATGAGCTCCTCTTAGTTTTTTAAATTTAATTAGTGTTTCTGTTTGAGCTCTGAACATCTTGTATAATTGGTTGCTGTGTCTTTTGGTCTCCTGTAGATTATGGCTAACAAAATTGGAAGAAGGACAATCTGTGATGTTGGACAGGATAAGTGTTATGGTTTTATTGGCTCAAGGTTAGATTTTTTCGGGTGGCTCTCTGGGTAGGTGCTTTTAACCAAGGACAGAACCAGAAAAAATTGTTATGAAGGGGGAAAATTTAACATATAAAATTTAGTCTAATGAAAAATAAAATATCATATGCCTAATGATAAAAAACTTCAATTTGACCACCAAGACTGAAATACTACCTCAAATATCAAAGGTAATATGCCTATGTAGTGGGGGCAAATGCTTTCTTTTTTCAACTGTAGATATTAAGGTTCTGTTTTTTTCAAGGGGGTGGCTGCCCCTATTTTCGTCCCTGCTTTGACCAGCACCTTCCGGAATACAGTCTTGATTTAGATGGGCATCAGAGAAAATTCAGGAAAGAAACTATTTGGTTTTTGTTGGGTTGAATTATTCTAATTTCCTTTTGAGGAAAACAGATAAGGCTGGTGTAGAAAATCACACAGAACTAGAGTGACCTAGGAATTACATCTAGAGTTTGTTTGCTTCACACAAACAACAGCGATGCAATTTCATTTATCTTATAATCTGTCAAAAAGAAAATGTTGAGAGGAAAACTTGTTAGGGTGGTGTAGGAAATCAAACAGAACTAGAGAAGTGACCTAGGAATTACATCTAGGGTTTCTTTGCTTCACAAAATCAAGAGCGGTGCAATTTCATTTATCTTATAATCTATCAAAAAGGAAATGTTGAGAGGGAAAAAGAACCCAGGAGACATATGATGGAATTTGTATGTAACTGGTGGATATTATTTATATTATACTAAGTAATAAATAGTAGTAGTAGTGATAATACAAGGGTTTACTATACAATTACGCTAATTACTGTAATTAGATAATAATATATATACAACATAAAATCATACCATCTCTACCCTATTTACACTGTTTCTAACAGAAAGCATTACAACCGTTGGCTTGAAAACAGTTTCAGAATTTGGATCCGTACAGATTAGGAATGGATATAAGGATATATTGTCACCCATTGATGTGACAATATTAAATTCTGCTTTTAAAAGGCCCACATTGTTACTTACCTGATAAATGTCATATCTTAGTGAAAATCGGATTACATTTGAAGCATTTATCTTGTGTTTTAATTAAGAAAATCTGTCAAAATTGTCCTAATCTAGTTAGTTTATGTTAAACATTTAGTAATTATATGTCTCGAAGATTCATCCAAGTTTTATTTTTATTTTGCTAGCATTCGAGGATTTCCGAGACTTTCGAAAATAAAAAGCAAGCAAAAAGGGGACCATAAAGCAAATTTGGGAGGTACATCCAGCAAATTAGGCCCAAGGCCCAAAATTTCTTCCAGAAGGGACGTTTAACTTGCCCAGGCGAGCTAATGTAGTGCAAATTGCTCGCCTGGGCGAGTGGCTTCAGCAAGTGGACAGCAAGTGGGCCAAGTGGATCAACAAGTTGGGCTCTAGCTTGCCCAGGCGACCAAAAAATGAGTAAATTGCTCGCCTGGGCGACCAAACTCGTCCAGATCCACCCCTATAAATACCCATGCACCCCCCAAAGGAAAATCCATCCCTCCAAAGCAAATTCTCTCTTCTCTCTCTTATTCTAAGCTTTTCTAAGCTTTTTGCTTCTTTAAATTCTTGTTTACTGAGAGTTTAGGTTAGTGAAAGAGAGAAAATTAGGGTGGAAACTCTGCAAAATCGGAAAGCGGTGATGAATCCTTTCACCTATTTTTCTACGGAGGTTCTGCCCATGCTTGGCTAGCTTTTCTCGAAGGATTGGATGTAATCTTTTTACCCTTACAGTATTTCTTTTGATATTTACTTCTGCATAAGTCTTTCTATTTATTATTGGTAAATTTATTCCGTACTTAACGCTTGATATTACTTGATCACTAATATCACGAACTTAAACTCAAAGTGAGACTGAGAAGTGATCTTAGGGTTTGAAATGAATAAATTTACTGTTTACGTTACGTTGCTAGACATAGAGCATAACGTTTAGATTGCAAATAAACACGCGAATATAATCGTAACGCTGGGATATTTATTTCATATGCGAGACATCGATATTTGATAAATATTCTTAGGATTCTCAAATGCGAGACATCGATTTGGGATGATTTTACGTGTGCATCAATAATAATAGAAAATAACTTATGCAAGGTAATATTAATTGAATACTAATGGTATGAATGATGAAATCCAATCCTACGTCCTTTAATTGATCAAACTCGTTTTATTTTCCGTAACTTTTTGTAATCTTCCGTACTAAATTTATTATTTCCGTTTCTTTTGAATTTTTGTAATTTCTATTAAATCCACAATCACATGCAACTTCGTTCACACTCACTGTATATAAACTATTAAACTGTTAAGTTTTATTTGAATTAATTGAGTAAAAATCAAGTCCCTGTGGAGACGAATTTTATAAATTTTATAACTTACAACGACAATTGGTACGCTTGCCAAAAGTCTAACAAGTTTCTGGCGCCATTGCCGGGGATTTGAATTATTTACTCAGTTCTTTTAGATTAAATTTATCAGTTTAGTAGGACTTTTTCTTATTTTATTTTAAGTTTTAAATTTTGTATATAAATTCTATTTTATTTTTAACCTCTATGCTTACGGGATATCGTAGTTTGTTCTTCTTCCTTTATACGAGGTAAGTTTTCTGCAGATAAAACTTTGTTTGATCCAGAAATCACCAAAACCGAAAGGAAAAATAGGAAGAAAAAGAAATTAGAAGACAGTAAGACATCGGAGGCAACTTCGTCTATTGATCCTCCTTCATCTGAAAAGCCACCTGTTCGTGATAAAATGGCCGATCGAGGGGAAGGTGAAGATAGACCACCAAGGAGGACTCTTGGTGACTATGCTTACCAACAAGGCCCAAAGCATTACAATAGCATAGTCATCCCTCCTTTCAACAACAAGGTTGTGGAGCTGAAGCCAGCATTACTCAGTCTGGTTGGATCACATCCCTTTTCAGGGATGGACAATGAAGACCCATACACTCACCTGTCCACATTTATGGAGTTATGCAGTACAATGGGAGCTTCTGACGAGGATGCGGAAGCTGTTTATCTTCGAGCTTTTCCTTTTTCTTTGACAGGTAAAGCTAAAACACGGCTTCAATCACAACCCAACAAGAGTCTAAGCACATAGGAAGATTTGGAGGAAAAATTCATTGCTAGATTCTTTCCTCCTTCAAGATTCATCAGTGCAAAGTCCGCAATTGCCACTTTTGCTCAAGGAGTAGATGAACCCCTTTGTGAGACTTGGGAAAGATTTAAATCACTATTGAGGAGGTGCCCAAACCACAATTTTGATGATGCCGCACAGTTACACATCTTCTACAGTGGTTTGAGGCCCCAAACCAAGATGATCCTTGATGCTTCAGCTGGGGGAACCATGATGTCTAAAAGTTCCGAAGAAGCAATCGTGATCATCGACTCAATAGTTGCAAGTGACTGTCAATCTCATCATGATAGATCACCCATGCAGAGGAAAGGGATACTAGAGCTCGATACTCAAAATGCCATCTTGGCCCAAAATAAGCTCTTGACCCAGCAATTAGAGGCCTTAACCAAACAAATAGGCCAAATTCCTCAACTTCAGCAAGGAAACTCACAGAAATCTCATTCTCATTCAGCCCATCAAATAATGAGATGTGATCTTTGTGGGGGAGACCACCAAAATGGCCATTGCACGGTACCCGGTGATTTTCCACAAGAAGAAGAAGCACATTACATGCAAAATCAGTCAAGACCTCAAAACTATCAAGGAAATTTCCAAGGCTATCGTAATGGTCCAGGTTCTAATCAACCCTATAATTGGAGGCAAAATAATAATGCTTATGTTCCCACTAACCCTCATTTTTCAAGTCCTCCTAACAATTCCTTTGCTAGTTCTTCAAATTCTTTTTCAGGTCCTTCTAATCGAAATGCACCTCAGCAAGCTCAAACCAATAGATTGACAAAGATGGAAGACACCCTGACACAATTCATGCAAATGACCATCAACAATCAAAAGAACACCGAAGCTTCTATCAAAAATCTAGAAGTTCAAGTGGGGCAGCTTGCAAAGCAGTTAGCTGACAATGGAGGTGGATCTTTCTCAGCCAATACCCAAGTTAATCCCAAAGAGCAGTGTCAAGCAGTTATCACTAGAAGGGGAACTGTAGTGGGTAGAAATGATGAGGAAGAAAAGAAAAATGAAAGAAATATAGAAAAAAATGATGAGTTGGAAAAAGAAAGTGAAAAAGAAAAAGAAGAGGGTGAACCTAATGAAAAACTTGAGAGAAAAATGATAAGTGAAGATAAAAACAAAGGGAGTGACAAAGGAAAGACATCCTTAACCCCACCACCAGTCCAACATATGCCATATCCACATGCTCCATCCAAGAAGTCAAAGGAAAAGGAATACAAACGTTTCCTTGACATCTTCAAGCAGTTACAAATAAATATTCCTTTTTCTGAAGCACTGGAGCAGATGCCAACATATGCTAAGTTCATGAAAGATCTTTTGACTAAGAAGAAAAGATACACCGATGAGGAGACCATAAAGCTAGATGCAGGATGCAGTGCCATCATCCAAAAGACTCTCCCTGAAAAGTCTAGAGATCCAGGTAGCTTTACAATTCCTGTTACTATTGGTAATTTATCTGTGGGAAGATCTCTTCTTGACTTAGGTGCAAGCATCAACCTCATATCATTATCCATGGTTAAGAGGATAGGAGCAGTTGTAATTAAGCCTACCAGAATGACGCTGCAGTTAGCTGATAGATCTATCACGCATCCATATGGTGTCATCGAAGATGTGTTGGTGAAAGTCGACAAGTTCTTTTTCCCAGTCGACTTTGTTGTAATGGAAATGGACGAAGACAGTGAAATACCATTGATACTTGGTAG
>PYAF01001441.1:750715-775651 GCA_007407185.1 Glycine tomentella
TAAAGATGCCCATGAATACGTGCAGAGATGTGATAACTGTCAAAGGACCGGAGGAATCTCTAAGAGAAATGAAATGCCTCTACAAAATATCTTAGCAGTTGAAGCATTTGACTGTTGGGGAATTGATTTCATGGGTCCATTTCCATCTTCATACTCCAATGAATATATCTTGTTAGCAGTGGACTATGTGACCAAATGGATGGAAGCAGTAGCTGTACAAAAAGCTGATTCAAAAACAGTTATCCGCTTCTTGAAAAGAAATATTTTTGCTAGATTTGGAACATCGCGTGTACTCATCAGTGACGGAGGATCACATTTCTGTAATGTTCAACTTCAAAAGGTCCTCCAGCATTATGGTGTTCGACATAAAGTAGCTTCTCCATATCATCCACAGACCAATGGGCAAGCTGAAGTTTCCAACAGAGAAATCAAGCGAATTTTAGAGAAGACGGTTGCCCAGTCACGCAAGGATTGGTCTTAAAAGCTTGATGAAGCTCTGTGGGCATATCGAACTGCTTTCAAAGCACTCACTGGGCTCACTCCATTTCAGCTAGTTTATGGCAAATCTTGTCATTTACCAGTGGAATTGGAACACAAAGCTTTTTGGGCTTTAAAATTCTTTAATTTTGATGCTAACCTTGCAGGTGAACGAAGGAAGCTGCAGCTGCATCAACTGGAAGAAATGAGGCTCTCAGCTTATGAGAATTCCAAGCTTTACAAAGAGAAAGTCAAATTTTATCATGATAAAAAGCTTGTAAAAAGAAATTTTCATCCTGGACAAAATGTTTTGTTATTTAACTCTCGATTGAGATTGTTTCCAGGAAAGCTGAAGTCCAAGTGGTCCGGACCTTTCATTATAAAAGAAGTCAAGCCACATGGAGCTGTGATACTAGAGGACCCTAGTACAAAGGAAACATGGACTGTAAATGGAAGCAGACTCAAGTCATATCTAGGTGGTGAATTCGAAAGGCTCATCACTGTGATACAACTTCAAGACAGTTGAGCTGCAACGCGTCCAGCTAATAATTTCTAACCTTTCTTTTTATGTGTTTTACCATTTTATTTAAAAATTATCCTCTATATAAATATATATTAATTAAAGTATTAAATCATTTTAAGCTAAAATAATTTTTGATAAAAAAAAAAATGGTGTTTAGCTCGCCCAGGCGAGCAGACCATGGCCAAATTGGCCGCCTGGGCGAGCAGGGGTCTGCAGCACGAATTTAAAAGGCTAAAACACAAATTTTTTTTCAACTTTTTCAAAACATTTTGGCTTTGCTGTGCATTCCCTTTCCCTTTCTCCATTAGCTCGCCCAAGCTGCTGTGCACCTCAATTTCATTCTAATTTCTTGCATTTTGGATTCCAAGTAAGTACCTCTTTTTGCATTTATTCAATTTCTAAATGTTTTAGGCTAGTATGGAGTGATCTTTTTGCTTTTATGATACTCAAAAACATAAACTAGGATTTGCATCTCATTTAAATTCATTGTTATGTTTTGAATATTTTTATTGTATATGATTGAATTGGTCACTTCTCTTCCTCTTTTCTCTGAAAATTTTGGTGTACGATATGTGCCAAGCTAATCATTTCAAGGATCCAAATGTTATGCACACAAGGTGTTTGATATTTTACCACAATGAAATCAACTTCTATAATGCATAATTATGGTTCACATAATTGGTCCTATTCAATTTTAAATGTCACATTGATCTTAAAGTTAGGCCACACCACTTGATGAAACCATCAAAATGTGCATTTGGTATGAAAGACATAGCTTCTTAATTTGATACAATGAAACACTAATTTGCCTAAGCTATGGTCTGTGAAATTTAGCACTCAGTTTTGTGTCCTAAACATGAGTGAATTATGCATAACATGAGGACAGCATAGAGACTAAATTATTTGATTTAACTTGTGCATTAGAAATAGAGGAATTCTGTGAAAAATTGATATCACAATGGCTGCATATTGTCTTGTATTTTCTGCATCTTGCTGAAATTATTTGGGAGTGAATATTTCAGGTTTAAATTCAATGGCACCCAAGAAACTTCAGCATAAAAGGGCAAGGCATGAAGGGACTAGTGCACCTCCACCTGAGGACTTCATTCTTGATGAGCAAAGGTTTAGAAGCAAGGAACATCAACTCCGCTTTGAAGCCATACAAAATTGGTCCTTCCTCAAGGAACGAAGAGTTCAATTGCTAAATGATGAATACACAGAATTTGCAAATGAACTTGACCGAAGAAGATGGAGGCCACTAGCTACCCCTTTACAAAAGTTTGATCCTGAAATCGTTTTGGAGTTCTATGCAAATGCTTGGCCATTAGAAGGAGCTTTATTTGATAAGAGATCATTTGTCAGAGGCCAATGGATTCCTTATGACTCTGATGCCATAAATCAATTCTTAGGGAATCCACTTGTTCTACCAGAGGGACAACTTTGTGAGTACATGGAAAGAAGGAATAATTTTGATGAAGAAGCCATGAAACAACTTCTTTGCATTCTAGGAACTGATTTTGCTCGTAATGTATCAGGTCATAGGGTAAGGTTAATGAGAACTAACATGACCACCACTACCCAAATATGGATGACTTTCTTGCTAAGTAATATCATGCCTAGTGACCATAATTCTGATCTTCCCATGCTTAAATGTCAACTAGCATATAGTATCATGACACAACTTAGCATAGATGTGGCTCAAATCATTTCCGATGCTATTCACCAGTTTGTTATCCTAGAGCCAACTAGGCATCCCCTGAACCCCGAGCGAGCAAACAGGGCTCTTGGATTCCCAGCTCTCATCACTGGTTTATGCCAATTTTATGGAATCCAAGCCCATCCCTCTAGGACCATCCGCCCTCCTATTAACCGTGCATTTATTGAAAAATATTGTTTAGCCAGACAAGTTGAGCAGCAGCCTGCTCATCAGCCAGCTTCTCTGGAGTCTATCTCTGCCCATATGCAGAGAATGGAGCTTTAGATGCACACCTACATGCAGCATTTGGCAGATCAGCAAGCTGCTAATCATCGAGGGCAGGTGCAGCTGACTCAGAGCTTTTATGAATACACCCAGCATCAGCTCCAGCAGGAGCCCATTCCATTTCATTGGCCCACTCCGGAGCAGTTCAGTGCGTATGTTGCATGGCCTGGGGACAGGCCAACATTCCCGGAGGAGGCAGAGGATCAGAGAGCTCAGCAGGATCCTGTAGCTGGCCCCGCACATGATCATGATGAAGAAAGCAGCTGAGGAGGATCATTTGAGACATTATTTGATGAGGATCATGGATTGCAACATTTGAACACTGTGACACTGTTTTAATTTTTCTTTACTGCTTTCTATACACTTTAGTTACTAATTTACTCTTTTTGGTATGATATATTATTAGCATATCTGTTTGAAAATTTTACCAAAATTTTTGCTTTTTGCTTAAATATAATAATCTTTTTGGGACTTAAAAGAAATAATTTTCTTGAAATGGAACATGTTTTGAAAAGAATCAACAGACATTAATTTGAAACTTGATTTTTTTGACATTGGATCAGAAAAACAAAATGATTTTTGGTTAAAAATCTTGAGAATGAAAAACCAATGAGATGATTTTTTTCCAAATATCAAATGAAGGCAAGGCTTTTTACATGAAATTAATAAAGAATATCTTCCAAAACAAATGATTTGATTTGATCATGAAAACAGACCTTAAAGCCTAAATTATAATGAGTGTCCTCACTGATATGATTTATAGTAATTTTGCATGAATTTCTAATTGTCAAAACATATGATGCATGGATATGATTTAGGCCATCTTTCTTTTTGAACAAATTTAAAGCCACTGGCCAAAAAGCTATCCCAATATGAATTTAGTGATTTACCATTTGCAACCCTTTTTGAGCCAAACAGTTAATTTCTTGTTGAAACCCTAACCTAGGATAGGAATTCCCTACCTTACCTAAGGTTAGGAGAGCAAAAAGGGAAATAATCTGTTGATGGAAACTTCCTTTGGGTACTTCATGCTGTGAAAAAAGCTTTCTAAATGTGGTTATATGCTATTCATGTGACAGAAAAGAAAGAAAAGAAATGAAAGGAAAAGAAAAAGAAAAGGAAACAAAATCCTTGTGTTTTAAAGTGTTATACAAAGTTGGGTGAATAAAAATATTGATAGAAATCTTGAAAGAAAAGGAAGAAATAGGAAGTAAAAAATTTCACTGCTTTATCTATATAAGCTCTCCTATTCCAAAGGTTCTTTGAATATCCAGAAAAAACCAAGATTTCTTTTCTAACCAAAAGCCCAGCCATAAAAGCCCTAATGATCCTTGTTGATTATGCACTTTGATTTGATAGGAAATAAATTGCAAAATCAATCTATAAAATATCAGTGAAGGAATTGAGATAAAACACTTACCTGTGAGAAAATTAAACACTGAGAGGTTTTCCTCTGTGCAAATCAGTCATTTGTTTCCTCTGATATCTTTAGAAAAGAAATGTAAAAAGATCTTAATCTCCTTTGGATATGTGAATTTCATCTTTCGGTTTCAATTCTTGAGGTTAACCATTTGAAAATATGTTCTGATCATTTTTTTTGAAGTTGATTCTTTATGAAACATGTTTCCAATTAATTTTACTCTTGCTTGAGGACAAGCAAGATTCTAGGTTGGGGGGAGTTGATAAATGCCATATCTTAGTGAAAATCGGATTACATTTGAAGCATTTATCTTGTGTTTTAATTAAGAAAATCTGTCAAAATTGCCCTAATCTAGTTAGTTTATGTTAAACATTTAGTAATTATATGTCTCGAAGATTCATCCAAGTTTTATTTTTATTTTGCTAGCATTCGAGGATTTCCGAGACTTTCGAAAATAAAAAGCAAGCAAAAAGGGGACCATAAAGCAAATTTGGGAGGTACATCCAGCAAATTAGGCCCAAGGCCCAAAATTTCTTCCAGAAAGGACGTTTAGCTTGCCCAGGCGAGCTAATGTAGTGCAAATTGCTCGCCTGGGCGAGTGGCTTCAGCAAGTGGACAGCAAGTGGGCCAAGTGGATCAACAAGTTGGCCTCTAGCTTGCCCAGGCGACCAAAAAATGAGTAAATTGCTCGCCTGGGCGACCAAACTCGTCCAGATCCACCCCTATAAATACCCATGCACCCCCCAAAGGAAAATCCATCCCTCCAAAGCAAATTCTCTCTTCTCTCTCTTATTCTAAGCTTTTCTAAGCTTTTTGCTTCTTTAAATTCTTGTTTAGTGAGAGTTTAGGTTAGTGAAAGAGAGAAAATTAGGGTGGAAACTCTGCAAAATCGGAAAGCGGTGATGAATCCTTTCACCTATTTTTCTACGGAGGTTCTGCCCATGCTTGGCTAGCTTTTCTCGAAGGATTGGATGTAATCTTTTTACCCTTACAGTATTTCTTTTGATATTTACTTCTGCATAAGTCTTTCTATTTATTATTGGTAAATTTATTCCGTACTTAACGCTTGATATTACTTGATCACTAATATCACGAACTTAAACTCAAAGTGAGACTGAGAAGTGATCTTAGGGTTTGAAATGAATAAATTTACTGTTTACGTTACGTTGCTAGACATAGAGCATAACGTTTAGATTGCAAATAAACACGCGAATATAATCGTAACGCTGGGATATTTATTTCATATGCGAGACATCGATATTTGATAAATATTCTTAGGATTCTCAAATGCGAGACATCGATTTGGGATGATTTTACGTGTGCATTAATAATAATAGAAAATAACTTATGCAAGGTAATATTAATTGAATACTAATGGTATGAATGATGAAATTCAATCCTACGTCCTTTAATTGATCAAACTCGTTTTATTTTCCGTAACTTTTCGTAATCTTCCGTACTAAATTTATTATTTCTGTTTCTTTTGAATTTTTGTAATTTCTATTAAATCCACAATCACATGCAACTTCGTTCACACTCACTGTATATAAACTATTAAACTGTTAAGTTTTATTTGAATTAATTGAGTAAAAATCAAGTCCCTTTTATAAATTTTGTAACTTACAACGACAATTGGTACGCTTGCCAAAAGTCTAACATTACCCCAGAACAAAGTCTTCTACATATGTAAAACTGTTTGTTAGCTCTCATTTATTAACTTATGCTACAAGAATTAGGAAAGTAATTCTATTTTAACTCTGTAATATTTATAGTGTAATATTTACTGTTGTGTTTCTTTCAGGGTTTTGTTTCTGCAGTAAGTCATATGCGCTCATTTGTTCCTGCCATTTATGATATAACAGTAGCTATCCCTAAGAGTTCCCCTGCTCCTACAATGCTAAGACTCTTCAAGGGACAACCTTCAGTGGTAAGGCAATCAAAATCAAGATTTAGAAATAAATCCATCAATTTTTTCTCTGCCTATATTATGTGAGTGTCATTGAATATTATAATAGAAAGTAGGGAGAATAATGATATTTTTTCTCATTAGTTCATCAGAAACATATTACAAAATATAGATGGAGAGGAGATAGGGAAAAAAAAGTGATAAAGTTTCCCCAAACTTATGTCAAATCCTCATATAACAAAACTGGAACATATGATAGATATAAGATAAATACAATCTTATCCTAATCCTAAGGATAAACAGCAGAAACATAATGATAAAACAAACAGATTGGCGGATCCAATCATGAGTCTGTAGAACCAGAGTCTACAATCCAGGAAATTGATGTTAACAAGGGCAGCATGTAGATAGTTACCTGATTGGGCTAAGGAGCAAGAAGGAGGTTTTACATATGGATTTGAGGACTGTAGAAGTTTCACCAGTGTGTCTATTTGTTCCTTTGTGAATGAAAGGTCTCCGGGAGAAGATTGCTGGCCTTGGACTTCATTTTATGGCTTGAAATGCTTGTCCTTTCCCTTGCAATTTGGTGGCTTACCTAGTAGTTTCTAGCGAGTCTCACTAGTGTGCCATGGTTTGCAGTGTTCGCACCACAGTTTTTTCATCTTACTGCATTTGGTTCTGGTCCTCTAGATACAAGGGCTGAGTTCTCTATCTGTTAATGAGATGCAATTTCTTGCTTTTTCAGCATAATATTGTGTCTTGCCTCCTCTCTTCAGAATTCTTTTTCAGCATAATGAGATGCACTTTGTTGATGACAGGACATTATCTCCAGCTGCTGGAGTAGTGGTAGAAATGATGTACCCTGTCTGTCCAGAAGAACTTGAGCCAGGATTGGCTCCTGACACACCCATTTTCGCATGGCTTCGGTATGCCCCAGAGCTCGGAAACCAAATAGAAAGTGGGGAGAAGAATGATATTTTTTCTCATTAGTTCAGCAGAAGCATATTACAAAATATATAGACAGAGAAAGAGAAGAAAAAATAGATAATTCATATAACAAAAATGGAACATAGTGATAATACAACCTTGTCCTAATCCTAAGGATAAACAGCAGAAACATAATGATTAAACAAACTTATCCTAATCCTAACCAAATAACCCCTATCCTTCAACAATTATAGTTATTTTGACCTATTTTCCTACATATTGGGCACAGTTGTTGTGGTTTTCCTGGTGTTGGATTTTTTTCCCCCTCAACAAATAGCACATTTGTGATTTGATTGACTTTCCCTTTTTCAAACTCAATATTTCCAATGCTTTCAGTAATTTTATTGTGTTACACTATTCTCTGATTAATTAATTTGTCGACGGTTAAATTAACTTCTGAAATTAACACTTATTGGATTAGAAATTGGAATTTCAGATAGGTTGAAAGAAATGTTTTCCTTGGTCAGTGCGTCCCTTTATTTGTGCTTAATATTTAGTACTAGTTTATTTGGTTGATTTTGACACTTGTATAGTGGTATTAATACTTAGATATTTCTATAACTGCTTTGGGCAAATGGAGGCCATGAAAACCACATCAAGACAAGGACTCTCGGGTTAAAAGGGTCTAGGTTAAGTTAGAATTTGAGGGGGTTAGTAGGGGATTGGGACCCAATTGGGCCAATTCTATTAATAACAGAGTAACTAGTATTTGGTAAGAAAAGTAGATTGGGGATTTAATTAAAATCAGTTGAGAGTGGTGAGAAGGAAATTGGAAGGAAGAGAACGAGGTCTCTTGAATTCCAGGGAGTTAAGAGATAGGGAGAGAGTTCCCACTGTATCATTCTGAATTATTTGGTTTTCTATCAAACTGGTACTGATCAGAGTGGTTTATGCTATAAGATTTGTCCACTTCTATCAGAAGAATTTGGAATATGTTTCTTGTTTTTTATTTCTATGTTAAGCCACAGCATTTTCTAGGCACTGTTGTTGCTTGAGGAAAATAAGAGTTAAGAGATGTGACTTGGCACTCTCTGGGCATGAGTTTGAAAAACACTAGTTCTTTTAAAGATCTTTAGTTTTCTATTCAGATACTTGAGTGCTGGATGATTTTAAATGTCTCTTTCATGTTTGGCTTTTGGAATATTTGATGTTTTCTATTTTGTTGATGCTGAAGGGATTGGATGGCTCTATTATGTTAATTTTATGCTTTAATTTGATTGACTTCATGAAGAGGATCTGTAATATTTCCTTCCACAGGTGCGTGTTCATATCAAGAGGCATTTAATGAAGGAATTGCCAGAAACAGATGAGGCTGTTGCTCAATGGTGTCGAGATATATTTGTGGCCTAGGTGCATATTGAAAGAACTTTTTTACTGTTCTATTATTATCTCTATTTTTTTTTTCATCACAGGATCCACATATTGGTAAATGTGCTGTGAGTTAATTGTTTCTTTTTTCTATATGTAAATCTATCATTAATGGTAGTGGATTTTGAAAAAATTGTGCACAATGTTCTACTTGCACAGTTGATTTTCACTATATCTTTTGTTTAACAATATCACTCATTTTATTTTCTTTTTTACCTGTTGGCAAACTAGGATGTCTTGTTAGACAAACATATAGCTGAGGATACTTTTAGTGATCAAGAGCTGCAGGATACTGGTCGACCAATAAAGTCTCTTCTGGTGAGATACTTTCTCAACATGACTAATCCTTTAAATTATTATTTATCATACCTTCTTTTCTTCCTTATCCCATTTGCCTATTGATGTTTTTCATTCTTTTCGGTCAATCCATGGATGTTTTCCTAACGAACCATGAATTTCATGTTGGGAACAGGTAGTTATATCTTGGGCTTGTCTGGTTGTTGCGGGGTCTGTAAAGTTGCTACAATGGTCTTCGCTACTCTCTTCCTGGAAGGGTGTTGCATTTTCAGCTTTTGGTTTGGCAGTTGTTACTGCACTTATGCAAATTCTGATTCAATTCTCACAGTCAGAGCGTTCAAACCCTGCCAAGATCGCCCCGGCAAAGTCAAAAAACAAGGGGGAACAACTAGAGGCTAGGAATGACAAACAACAGTAGATTACTCACTTGTTTCCCAGACCCCAAAAGTTTTCTATACAAAGATAGGGTCTTCATCTACGATCATATTTTGGCGAACTTAAAGTTGCATGTATGTGTGATGAGTGACTCATGTAATGCTCGTTATTTTGCTTTCAAAATCTTATCATGGTATGTTTCTATTCTATATATGTAGTATTATGATTGCTTATGGATTCATTGTTTTTAAATTAATAAGGATATCTTTCGTATCGACAATCTAGGATGGCCTAGAAAAATTCAACCGCCTCTTTTAGTTTACTCTTGGCTATTCATGCACTTGTAACATTCCCGTACTTGAGGTTTATTACTGGATAACCTACAACACTTGGGTCATCTTAATGATAGGAGGTTTGGGTAGTGTAAATTTCAAGATAAATTTCTATATTGATTTTTAAATATATAAAAGTATAAAAATAGTTATTTAAAATAATAAAGAAATATGAAAATTTAGATATAAATCATTATATATATATATACACACACATATATACTTATCAATTTCAATATAATATATTATTATATTAGTACACATTTGAATATTTTTTTTTATAGATTTTTGCTAGTAATAAAAAAAACAAATTGTATGTGTAAACGAAAAGATTTCATGTACCAAAAAAATAATAAAATTGTGTCGTATTATTTCTTAAAAAATATATTTATTGATATATCTACATAAATGTTAGAGTAATATCTTTCATTGTTGCATTGATATTCTCTCTCAAGTGTAGAAGATTTTTAAAAAAAAATTTACATTGAAGTTTTTTAAAATATATAGATTTTTTAAAATAATTAGAATTAATTAAAAGTAATAACAATCGATATATTTTATTAAGAGATAAATTATTATTATATGTATATACAAGTATCAATTATTATGTCAATCCGTATAAATTTTCATTAGTTTTCATTAGTTTGTCATTGAATTGTTTTTCTTTTTAATGTTTTGTTAAAATGGACGAAGATAGGTGGATATATGAGAGTTATGTTTGAAGAAATTAATATGAATGGAGACAAACAGAGGAACCTGCCATAGTTGAAAATATTGATTGTTATGTTGATTGTTCGGATGCCTTCAATACTTTTCAGGTATTGATATGATTTTCTATTTGGTTGAAGTAAGTAAATGAATGTCCTAACAAGACTAAACATGTATTGTCCTTTTTGTAGATGTTTCTTACTCGTAAGGATGTATTGCAATGGGTTCGTACTATTGCGTATAATATTGGTTTTGTGGTTGTGATAATGAGGTCTGACACATCAACTGGAAAGAGAGGAAAGACCTCATTTGTCTAAATTGGTTGTGAGAGGAGTGAAAAATATAGAACATACAAAAAAGATTTAGTAAGAACGATGACTAACACTGAAAAATGTGGTTGTCCTTTTATGCTGCGAGCGAACCAATCTTGGAAGGTGAAGATTGAATGGTCAACATAATATGTGGGACTTATAATTATGCATTGGCTAAGTCATTGAATGGACATTCATATGTTGGTTGGCTAGCTGAGGATGGGAAAATTATAGTTGGTGGTATGACAAAGTCGATGGTCAAACCAAAAAATATTCTTCTCACTTTGAAAGACCACAATGTCAACAATTGTACACCAATGAAGCAAGTCTACAATGCAAGATATGCATATCGTTTTTCTATAAGAGACAGTAATACTAAAATGCAACAATTAATAAAGTTATTTGAACGTGATATGTATATTCATTAACATAGACTGAATGATGAAGATGTTGTATGTGATATATTTTGGACACATTCAGATGTAGTAAAATTAAGCAATGCATGTCATTTGGTATTCCGCATAGATAGTACATACAAACCAAACATATACAGACTTCTTTTACTTGACATTGTTAGTGTCACACATATTGGGATGACATTTTCAACTGTATTTTCCTATTTGGAGGGCGAATGTCTAAACAATATTGTATGGGCTCTTGAACAGTTTAGAGGTATTTTTATGAGAAGTGATGCACTCCCTTAAGTTATTGTTACTAAGAGAGATTCAACATTGATGAATGCAATGGAAATTGTGTTCCCTAAGTCAATTGACTTGTTGTGTCGGTTTCACATTAATAAGAATACTAAGGGAAAATGTAAAACCTTTGTGGGGGAAAATAACACTTGGGACTATGTGATGGAAACATGAAGGAGTCTTGTGGATTTTCCTATTGAGATATAGTATGATGAATATCTTACGGAGTTTGAAATTGCTTGCTCACTATGACCAATGTTTGTTGACTATGTCAAACATACATGGTTGATTTCCCATATACAAAGATTTGTAACAACATGGATGAAGATATGGGTGAAGATTCATGGTCTTTGGTTCGTAAACACTTGCTCAAAGAACTTGGACAATAGTTTGATGACTATATAGTCCTGTTTGGTGGCATAGATAGATATCATCATTTAAAGCGGTCTATACTTGTTGATGGATTATTCATGGTATATAAGTTTTTTGTTACACATTAATGGATAAATATTATAATAATAATAATGATTAAATTTGTTATGTGCAGGTAACCACGGATAACTGGATGAATATTATCGCTATGGGTTATGTCATTGCATCATGGTATAATGTCATCTTTGTTTCTCTTTCTCTCCAACAAAGCACGATGTTTTTTCCTCTTAGAAGTAAACCACCGAGAGATAGTTCTGTTCATCACATTATATGTATTGGTCATGTCTATGACAATCATTTTATTCAGGTATACCAATGAATCGTTTTGTTAATTTTTGGATTATAACATTTGTTATTAACATTTGAATGCGAATTGGTCCTTGTAATAGGTTTTTTTGGGAGATGGTTGTCCTATGTCGTCAACTATTTTGTTATGGTCAACATATTGTCATTATGAAGCAAAACAGTGGCCTACTCCTTATATTAGTCGAGTGCACCAGTATACTAATTCCATGAGGTTGACCACACAACATGTTGATCTAGGAGAAGATTGAATATTTTGTTATTGTTTATGGGCTTGTAACTTAGATAGTTGTAATGTCATGGATAATGCATGTAACACTTTAGTAATCATATTTGCGTAATGAAGAAAATTTTTGTTTCCGAATTATAATAGTCAGGTATAAATTTAAATCATATTTTAATCATAGTTAGATACATAGTCAATGGAATAATACAAAATCATCGTCCTCGTCCACCGCTATCTCTACTCTGTATCCCTCCTTCATCTTGACCGAACATAAACATTTCCATGCTCAGTGACACCCCTGACTAATCTTATACAGTGGTTTGTTATAGTGTATGCATTAGTTCTAGAGTCACCATCCTCATATCTAACATGTGTTGCAAGCTTTCTGCTATCTTTTGCAAACAGCCTAAGACAATGACAACAACGTCAATAATAAATATTGGAATATTTAAAAAAAAATGCTTTATAGAATTGTAAGTATATTATACCACTGCATGTTGAGGCATCTCAACATCAACAGGTGCTGCTGCAAGTGGATGTGACATAGTTGTTGTATCATTAGCTAACATAGGTAAATGTGACATAATTGTTGTAGGATCATGCACCAAGGGAGGATGTCTAGGAGGCTTCCAACTTGTGGCAGACTCATGAATGGTTGAGATATCATATAAAACCAATCCATATAGCCTAGAGCATAATGACTAGGAAAAGTAACAAACTCTCCTATTGGTGCAAGGTATTGTGAAAAGTACAACCATTTATCATCAATGTCCTCTGTGAATAGCGATGGAGAACTATGGAGTGGGGGAATGGACTGAACATAGTCAAATTGTCGTAATACCTTCTCTGCTAGGTGTCTAACAATATATGAACCTCATCTTATATGTCTAGAAAATAGTGATATCAACTCAAATTCTTTGAAACCACGGTGATCACCATAAGGTTTCCAACAAACAACATATGTCGTCAACTTATCCAATGGCTAATGATAGGTGGTCACATGTAATGCCTTCCCACACTTCCAACAGTTGGAAAATGCTCGTAGATCCAATACTAGACATATTTCAAAAATATATAAAGAAAATGTTAATAGTACATATAAAGTTAACAACAAATAACAATGATAAAATTCAATATAATTACCTACAAGAGAGTGATATATCCTTCAATATGTTTATCCTTGTGCTTGGATGCATAATTCAGATTGTCATACATATGTACCAGTGCAACCGTTCCCTATGAAAACCCTCCAAATTGATTAAGGTCACAAAATGCGTCAAATAATACCACACTGATTGTGTGATACTCTTGTTAGCAAATAGTGCGGAACCTACAAGATGCAACAAATATGCTCTAGTTGCTAGTGTTCATTGTCTTGCGTCACATTTGGAACGATAAATGTCTCGCAGCCAGGCAAGACAAACATATGCCCCTCTACGTTGCTCTGTCTCATCTACTACTTTTTGTGTAGTCACTCCAAACAACTCAACTAACAACTCCACAACATGCTCTACATATATTGCGTCATAGGTATGGAAGACACCTATAATGGATGGATGTAATAGCAAAGTCACATCATCGAGGGTAATACTCATTTCTCCTATGGGCAGATGGAAATTGCTAGTTTTCTTATGCCATCTCTCTGCAAAAGCAGACAAAAGTCCCCTGTCTCCTGTCTTCAATGAACATGTAATCAGAGAACTTAAGTTCGTACCAGCCACTAAACTTTTAATTTCATGTGCATGACTTCCTAATTTCTTGACTTTCCTCCCATGAGAAGCCAACTTCAAGTCAGTATGTTCTTGCAAATAATTATAATTAATTAGGTAAATTAAAATGACAAAAAAATTTAAATATGTATAATTAAAGAAATAACTATCTTTCATGTTCATACTATGGCTGTCACATGATTAACATATGATGTCAACATTGATGTATGTTGGGGTCCACCTGAAAAATCCTGTGAATCAACACCTACATCCTCCGTAACTGGATCGTGAGACTACTCATGAGCCTCATCAACAACATGATCCACATGCTCAATATCCTCGGGAAAAAGTGCAGTTGCCCGTTGCCTATGTGCCGATGTTGTCGACCTTCGACGCTGAAGGACTTCTTCCTCATCACCACTAACCTTTCTACCTAAAGCTCTACTTAAAGCCCAACACAATCCTCTCATTCTAATCATAATCTAAATTTTTTTCCAAGTATTAGTCTAATACTTCAAATCAACTCACAACTTCAACAAAGTAGTCTTAAATTGAAAATAAAACCATACTAATAAATGTTATAAAACCATACTAGTATTTATTAAATGTAGTATATTTTAAGAAATGTAGTAAAAAAAAATTTAAATTAACTTTAAATGATTAATCGAGCAGAACAAAATAAAGTTTGATATTTGACGAGTTTTAGGTTAATTTCTTAAAATATTTTTTAGATATTTTTTTCAATTTGAAAACTTTCTATCATTAACTAAACATTATTCTCTAGCTCTAAAATTGCATAAAAAACAGCAAATGAAAACTATTTATTAAGCATGTTGTCAAGGTAATTGTCTTTGGTATTTAGTCTTTTTCTTTCTTGAGATTTTTTCCTAGATCAATAATCTCTAATTAATGTCAAATTATAGTTATATCTTTGACAAGATCACCCAATTGTACACTTCAAATCTCTTATTTAGAGTCTGTTCCAAAGCATTTATTTGAATTTATTTTTGACAAACACTTTGTAAACTTCTGAAAGAATTTATAAAAATAGATTATAATATGTTCATAAATTATGTTTAATTTATTTCAATAAATTCTCTACAATAGCTTTTGAAAAGAACTCATGGCTTATATGAAACAATTAATTTAAATTACTTTCATGAATAATCATTCAACAAGTCTTTAATTAAATTGTTTATCCAAATGGATCATAATTACATTTGAAAATTTAAGTGTTAATATAATACAAATTCATTAACTACAATTTTTTTCATTGTATTAAATCTATACAGATTGTCAATTTGTATGGACTTTACGAATTGTCAATTCTATGGCCTACACGGATCGGTATTTCGTAGATGTAAAAAACTTACTTCCGTCGTTGCCACAACAACACCCACCACCACCACCAAGACAAAGTCAATGCAGCAGGTAACAAACCACCGCAACAATGCAAGTAACAAACCATCACGAGCCAACGAAAGGAGGAGATCAATGAAGAAGAAGAAACGACAGAAGTAAAAAGAAATGAAAAATGAAAGGAAGGAAGAAGAAGAAGAATAAAAGGGTAATGTTGGAATTAAACAAAATTTGAATGGTGTATTTGAGATTCGGCTGGTACAAGCAGAAAATACGTTGGGTAGTTTGGCCTAAGTCTTAGGTTCTAGTTTTGTTGTTGCCATTATACACACACAAAACAACCCTACACAGGTTGTTATTATCCAATAACAGGGGTTGTTTAGTTTTTCAATTGAGGATGGTAACATGGTACCTTAATTTAAGGCATAAGCTGGAAATGTGGCGTTATCATTATTTTCCTCAGCTCTAGCCTCTAGACCACTGCGGGTTTTGATGTTAATGACAATTTGACACCCTAGTGTGTAACTATCATTGTAATATGTGTTATTTTTTTCTGTTGTATAAGTTTGTTAAAATGCACCTTAAGATTAAGGAATGGATAAAATTATGAGGGGTTTATGTAACGCTGATTGAAAAACATATGCAGAGTCTTCAAAATAAAGAAAGTATTCAATGCTATTAAGTTAATCATAAATAAATGTTTTTATTTTTTAGAATTTGTTTAGAGGATATACTTTAACACACGGCCACTCACATATGGATGTATATAATGAGAAATGACATTAGTCTTGACTGTACAATATATTGTGATTGTTTATGCAAAATGGACAACCGTCTTGATTTTCTTAAGGAAAGAAACTCATCATTTCATGATGAGTAAATGGTGTGAATACAACTTGGATTGAAATTTTAAAAAAATGATGACTAATTCCCTTGCTAAACAATGAGTAACTTAGTTGGTTTCCCTTCGAATGAAACTAACTGAATATTGAATAAGATTGAGGTTCACTTTGCTTTGTTGAATAACGACCGCAGAATTCTGAGTTTTGAGAACATCCAATAGTGACTGTATTGAACCTGTCAACAACCAGCTTACAATCAGATTCAAAATCAACATCCTGCAGATTAATATTTGAAACCCAAGTAGCAGCAGTGAGTAAAGGATGTATTGTTATTTATCATCTTATTGTTAAAATAATATAGTGCGTTAATGATTACATAACTCAAATTTTGAAGGGGGCAAGTAAGTGGAATCAATACTGTGATGACTAAGGGAATTTTACAGAGATTATCTACTAATCATGGGTACTTACTACTTAAGACACTAGAATATATATGGTACTTGACATTCGGAAACAAAAGAAGTTTCCTTATGATTCCACTATTAAACAAGAAAATTGTATTTGCCCAGTGTCTTCCTCTCTTGCTTCTTTCTTATTGTTTTGCGCCGTAAAGAGATGATTCAGAAAGTTTGTTGAAAGACCCATATACAGATTGGACCATAGGCCCACTTCCCAGCAACTTAGTCCTTATCCTACTCATTCTTATCAATCTCCAAATCAGCATAGGAAAGTGAATACATTTAAATTCAGCTTTATGTGCATCTTGTAGCTGCCAATATATTTAAAGGACACAACAACACAAAGTGACAATATCTCAATTATGATCTCAGAATGCTTAATACTTTGTGGTCTCTATCAAAAGCTCAAAGCAACTGATGAAAGTGACATCTTTTTTGGACTTTCCGGAGGCTCATTGAGGACTGAATATTGCAGTTATCTCCCCCTCCCCCCAAAAACTTTTTTTTTTAATATTTTTTTTTATCGAAGTTTTGTAAGTAATAATAAACTATATATATTCAGCTTCAAAACAAAATATGTGAATTATGATTGGAAATTTGAATTTTACATACATTTCAATTCATTTTATGAAGACTTATTATTGTGTTTGTGGGGTGGAATGGAAATCATTATTAATAGAGACTAATCTGGATTGTATTGTCAACTTGACCAAACATCAATTCAGTGTTAATCCGTTCATCTATGAATGGACAAAAAAGTAATAATGTTGTGTGCTGAAAAACTCAGAGCTTGATGTTCAATCTTCAAACAGGCCCTGTGTATTAGTTGTGTGATGCATGCCTGATAGATTTATCTTTCACCATCATGCACAGTGAACTCAATTAAACAGAGAGAGAGAGAGAGAGAAAATGATGTCACAACTTTGTACGAACAGTGACTCTCAATCATGCATCATGCTTGCAATATTTAACTGCCGTCTCTCTTCCAAGTTAAGTGCCACCAACTGTCCTAATTTTAGACTCTCCAGACTGTACATTAGGGTTGAGTCCATTCTTCACTTTATTTATTCTTTCATTTCATATATTGTATAGTTTATGTCAGACTAATCATTAATACCAGTTAGAGTCAGATGAATATATTATAGAAAATTAAGTGATCAAGTGACTATCATTGCAAGAAAAAGACTTTGTTTTAAAATTAAAATAGAGCATTTTATCCAAATGAAATCATTAAGGAGCTATAATATCTTACTACTAATGCTTTAGTACTGTTTATTACTACATATTCCGTACTTTTGGTTAGTAAAAATTCCAACATCCATATTATTTTACCAACTATAAGAACTTTCTATTTGTATATTGATTTTTAGTCTTAAGAAATTATCATTAAATTTGAATGGGACATATCAATTCTAATTGATCTCTATTTTTGACCAAGTATCCCTTCACATGCATTACATTGAAACGAACACATAATTGAGCCCAAGGTAGTAGTGATTAATTAGTAAAGTCCTCCCAAGAGTAATAACTTAAGAATTTGAATCCTTGACACTGTAAATGAAGTTTGTCAAGCTTATCCAAAAGAAGAAAAATGAAGTTTGTCTGAGAATACAGTTTACTTTGTATTCAGTCAAATCACATTGGATAAACTAATCTCTAACGTGGAGCTAAGTTAGGTGGCCATATAAGTTATATTAGTGTTAAAAGTATTTAATTTTAAGGAAGTTTCTTAAATTTTTTTTGCAATTTTTTTCGCACAAACAGAGTGTTATAACCGATTCAAAGCTCAAATGCATTAAAATCATAATAAAGCTAGTCTGTGGTGAAGTCAATGTTAAAGTTATCTTAATATCATCTTAAAGTTTTGATTAACTATGTAGGCACCGTGGTCTATGCAGTAATATGCATATGCTATCAAAAAAAATTATGCAGACCTTACAAAATAATATTAATACTATAAGTTCCTATCAGTTCACTGGAACTTACAAGAATAGGGAGAAATTGAGAAACTAATAATATGATAGGTTTGAGAAAATATTTTTTAATTTTTATTAATAATTACAAAAAATATAATATTATTTTAATATAGTTTGTTTATTTATATTTTGAAAATATGCATTAAACAGTATTTTTATTCTTTCAATTACCAAGCTTTTAAAATATGAATAGTACTCCACTACTTATTTATTCTTCATGGTGATTATAGGGATTGACAATTGCAGGCTAGGGTATAGATATTGGAAGTTTTCAGAAGACATGGGCATGGAAACAGAGAATGATGTTTAGTTAATTACTGATACTCATTTTACAATGCAAACTCACTCGAGCTGTCTTGGAAATATAAAGGATGAAAAAAGCATGGGAGCTCGATCAGGTCAACACATACTCTTTTTGTGCTAAAATTGTTTAAATTGTGTCCCCTTATACCCGCACAAAATTTACATCTATCTTTTTGTTAAATGCATCAAAACCACGCTAGAGTCCATAAATCATTAAATCTCTTCAAACATATTCAAAACAATAGTAAGAAAATTAGCAATGTTTTTTTTTGCTGGAATGACATATGGTGTTTCCCCCACTGTATGTTCTCAACGAACGAATTTGTGTTCACATGATGTATTTGCTCAAAAAACTGCTAGTACATGTTTTCACATTTGGAAAAGATTTTCAAGGGGTGAACTTTGAGTATCGTGAAACTATATATATCTTATGAACTCAGTTAGATTTGTTGAAGTATAAGTGTGAGTTAAAGTCCTACATTGGATAAAAATAGAAAAGTTGAATACCATATAAATGAGGAGAAGACCCATAAACCTGCTTAGTCCCTTCCTCTTAATTTTTTTGTGATGTAAAGTTAATAATGGACAAGGTGAATATAGCATGCATATTCAAGTAATATTAATATAACTAGAACGATAGGCACCATAAATGCTACAGAGCTTTCTCTGAAGATTGTACAATTATAATCCGGTTTGTATGTCAATGATTTTTTTTTTTTAATCAGAAAATTGGTATATGTATATTAATATAAAGGCACAAAGAGTGCATAAGTTGATTAAGTACTTTTGTTTGGTAAGAATAAGTATATTACATACATGTACGTTCTAAGATGTACTAGTAGTATGCTATGGGGAGTTATATATTAATGGTGGACTGTAGCTATTAGTACAGATGCCACATAATTAATGAGCAATAATTTTAGCACTCTTTGCCTTAGTCAAACAAGTTTTTAAGAAATATAATTTCAGATATACTAGTAGTAATCATGTTTGATTGAAAATAACTGAATATAGTTTTTTTTGTTCGAAAATAATCACATTTATAATTATATGCTGTGCTACGCTTTGACATGTCTAAATATAAATTCAAACGTAGGTTTGGAGTGTCACAAGTTAAGATTAACTAAAAACATACACAGGACATCAACTACAATCTTTTATTGTTGGACAAACTTAAAGATATAAACTATAATTTGCCCTTCCTACAACATAAGATTAATTGTGTACCACATATAATATAAGTTAATAGCATCAGAGAATGGAAGAAATAACTTATTAAAAAAAGAGAGAATAAAAGAAATAATTTCGTTTTGGCAATTTTTTTTTCTTTAATTGCACTTTTTATAACTCATATTTTATGTTTTTGTGAATTTTACCATCAAATTATGAAATTTACATATTTTGTCATCTAAATTTCAAATTTTTGTTGCTTCAATTTTTTTTGCACTTTTTATTACTCGACTTTTAAAATTTTGAACATTTTGCCATCAATTTTTTTTTTTATAATTTTACACCTTTTAAATAAGAATTATAAATAAGAAAATGTGAAAAAAGTTGCAAATTAGGTGGTAAAATGTGAAAAAAAAGTTGATAACAAAATGTGCAAAATTTTAAAAGTTGATCAACAAAAATATACAAATTTCATAGTTTAGTAATAAAATTTGAAAAAATGTGGGATAAAAAGTACAAATAATTCGTCTTTTTTGGTTGAATCGTTATGTTTATTAATTATTATTAATTGGACATGCAAAATAGAAGAAACATAATATAATCCTAACTTAAGCATCTTTAATTATCATTGGGGTTGGCCTAGTGGCGGGGAGGATGATTAGGGTACCGTAGATGTACCAAAATTTAGGTTTGATCTTTGTTGTTGTTGGCTGTATTAAAAAAAAAAAAAAAAAAAAACTTAAGCATTTTTAATTCAACACGTAGTTATATATGAAGAATTTTTTTGAAAAAAAGATGAAAACCAAAAAAAAGAAAGAGAAGATCAATTGTGGTCCTGATATCCAATGTTGCATAAGATTGTGAGGATTGTCCACCCCAAGACCAAGTGAACAGAAAGATTAATATGAATAAAGCCTAGACTTTTGGAGTAATATTATAACCAACTATTCCCCAGGCCATATCCAGATCACCAAGTAATTAATCAAAGAGAAAATATATTTGAATTATCCTTTTGTGGCTAAAAACAAGAGAGAGAAAATGAATTGAGAAATATATATAAGAGGAATTAAGTTATTTAAAGAGGTAATCCTTTATTTTAATTATTCATTTTCATGAAATCGAATGATTATAATAAATAATTAATATTAATTATTAAATTTTAAAAAATAAATATCAAAATAAAGAATAACTCTTATAAAATTATTCTTGCAATAATTTAATCTCTTATTATATATATATATATATATCATTATTTTCTAATATAAATGCGTTAACAAATTAGAACTAAAAAATAACTTAAATATGTTAACACACATACTACAAAACATGGATGTGTATATTTGCAAATGTTAGTAGAGTTTAACATAGACACTCTTATTGTTTAATATAACTAGAAAATATCTTAAAATAATATCTTAAAATACATTAATAATGTAACTTTCTAATACACTCATTAAAAAACAAAGAAATGTACATTATTAAATCATATATATATATATATATATATATATATATAAATATAAGTAATTAACATTAACATAATGTTACCCCAACCATCTTACATGCATGCCTTCTTACCTTCCAACTACTCCATGTCAATACATAGACCCAGCTCTTGACCCAGAAACGTCCCAATAATGTCACACAATATGTCCTTAACTGCAATCAAATAATGACCATTCTCTTTCACAAGCAGATATGCTTTTACTCCTCCACACATGTTTACAGCAAACATCTAGCTATGAGACTGTTAAACTGTGATGACAACATTCAATGACTTGGTTATACACGAACATAAAGTTTAGTCACGTACGTGTGTGTATATTCCCGCTCTTATTAAATTCATGTCAATTTATTTAAATCAGATGAAAATTTCCCCCTACTAAATTAACAATATGTAATCCCAATGCCTTTACAGTTTACATAATTGTTACTATCTTTTAAATTTATTATATCTGTTATTACACGAGCTGGCTCACACACGAATAATTCTGTAGGAAAAGCCGTCCTACGGATAATATTGTTAAAAAATAAACATTAAATAAAATAAAAATATTTTAAATTTTTAATGCATTGAATAATTTATTAATTACTCCTCTTAAATTAGTTACTTAATATTAGTCCATTAAAAACTCATAATATTAATTAAATAGTAATATTATAATTAGGCAAGGGTATGAGCTCATAGGTAATTAACTTGGCCGACCAGTGTGCGCACACCAATGGAAATGTTGGGCGCATATTGGAACTGGTTTGTTTCTTGTCCTTACAAATTCACAAGATTGTATCATGTGCTCTGGTTTCTGTCATCTCTTTAGAAACAGATTCTAGTTTAATGCTTTTGTGTTGGTTTGAATGGGATGAGTGAAATCTTTTTAAATTAATCAATAATTAATGACCAAATTATGTTTTTTAAGACAAATGTTAATCAATATTCTTATGACATTGGTTAAGAAAGTTAAAAAAGATATTTTTATTGAGATTTGTAAAATTATCTGTCCATATTTTTTTATGCTTTTCGTAATAAATATTTCTTTCTTTAATTTTTAATTAATATCCTAATGACATTAGTTAATAATATCATTTCTTTAAAGTTAAAATTCAATTTCATTCATCTCAAGTCCACCATGCTCACATGACGTACGAGACCTCAAGTATATTACAATAATAATAGCTAGCTATAATAAACATGCACTTGAGTACATATATATAAGATCGAGTTAGTCTGCTACCATTATTTTACATGCTACGTTTGGTTGGTGAAAACCTTTAATAAATTCCAATTGTTGTGGTGGCCAAATGAGTGCAAGCTAGAAAGGTATTTTTCATGAAATACTGTGCTATATGTACATAATATTTTCATCATAGAACTAAATTTGCGTGGCAATATTAATTCTACTCTCAAGGACAGAAGACATATTAATGCAACTGCAATAGCCATGTGGAAAATTTAACATGTTTTATGTACTTCCCTTCTTATTTATTAGAACAAATTACTTAATTCATTAAAATTAAGAAAAATAATTAATTTAATTTAAAACAATAAATTTATCCTAAATTTATATATTTTTTTCCAAAAACATAATTATCATTAATCCTTCTCTCTTTTAAATGCATATTAATATAATATTTTATTTAATTAATAATAATTTTTAGTATAAAAATAATCAATGCATGAAATAATATGGATTAGAGTTTTATATAAAGGAAGAAGTAAATTTAAAAAAATTGAATCTTAAAAATAAGAACGAAGATACTAATACTAATATGGTTGATTGATAACTTGTAGTGTGGATCAAGTCATATAAGGTCTGCATCAAATTCTACCAATTAAAATTAATGATAATCATAAAAAATATAACTGAAAAATTCTACATCTTTGGATGATACTGGACACATTGCTTTTAACTGCAGAAAATGCTGGTCGATAACCATACTTCTTAATCATGTGATCAGCCTTATAATTAGTTTTCCATACTCTCAGATTAATTTTTGGCTCTTAATTGAAAAATATTCTTGAATACCCAAAAAAATGAGACATGTGAAAAGAAAACTCTTGCATTGGCCTATTATTAATTTTTGGTTCCAAATTATAGCTAAGTAGAGTGCTTTTAATCTCCAACTACTGCATTTAGGAGTGGGCCAATAGGTGAAGTTAACAAGCATAATTGATCGAACGAGAACGAGAAATACTGTTGCCAGTACCAAATTGCATCAGAGGGAAATGGAAAGGTTGAGGGCCAGGATATAACATTGTTATTTGTTACATGCTATCTCTCAATAAAGAAAACACAACGATATTGGAGCAGAAGATGACTACTGGTTTGTAATTTCTTTTGTTTGTACTTTTTCTGCTGCATGAGGAGGAGAGTGGAGATGTAAAATTGAGTTACAACATGATTTTAATTGAGGTTGTGATCGTGGTTGTATTGTAGTGAACTAAAAAATCTTTACATTGTGAATAATTGTAAAAAATATAACTATAATTATAATTATAATTATAATATGATTATAAAATGTAAAAATATCTTGATATTACGAATGTAATTATGATTATGAACTACGATTTAAAACCATTAGTTAAAACTAGAAGCATTTATATTCAGAAGTGTGGACATTAGGTAAACAATCGTGTCAATTTTCTATGGCTATAGTAATTTTGTCATTACTAATTATTAGCATTATTATTATTTATTAAGCTAGCTATATCGTGTCCCACTTGTGTTTCATCTGTTTATAATCAAACAACCTGTTTGGAGCGGTGTAATTGATTAGGAAACGTGCTGCTTTTCTTATGAAGATCAGGATGTGTCTTTGATTAATGGATAAATCCTTGTTGAAGAATCAAATCATTAATTTCAGTTCTGATTTGAAATAAATATATTGACATTCTATAATAATTAATAAGGCACGCTCACCCATATATGTTTGAAGACAAGTTTCTTGATCTCTTGTTGGAGTCACTGACCATTTAAAAAGTTGTATTTTTTTAAAATTAATCATTTAAATATGATTTAATAATTTACATTTATAGTTAATTTTTATTTCTCTCATTAATCAATATTTTCATTAATTAGATCAATTCTCTCTCTCACACAATCAATATATATAAAGAAGAATTAACTTACTCAAAGAATAATTTTTTAATAATTAATTTTTATATTTATTATTGATTTTCTTGAAATCTAATAGTTATAATGTGTTGTTAATTTTACCTATTAGATTTTAAGAAAACCAATCGTTAAAATAAAAAATAATTTTTTAAAAAAATTATTCTT